>PVKU01003585.1:0-174015 GCA_004027475.1 Anoura caudifer
CCCCCACTTCCTTGGATCTGGCCACTTCTACCTTACTGCTCCTGTCATTTGCCAGGCACGTTCCACCCCAGGGCCTTTGCACTTGCTGCTCCTGTTGCCAGGAGCACTCCCTCCCAGGTACCTCCCTGGCTAGTCCCCTAGTGTCATTCAGAGGTGGCCTCTCCTGAGCACCCATCTAAACCAACAGTGTCCCTCTCTCTCTCCCTCTTAAACCCTCCCTTGCTTAAAGAGCTCACCACCCCATGTATTGTAGCAAAACAGCTTGTTTGTTCTGGCCTGTGTCACCGCTGGTATTGTGAGCTGCTGCCCTGTCCCCAGGGCCTAAAGCAGTGCCAGGCTTCAGAGCTGATGAGGGGGCCACATGTGGAATGAATGGCATTGTTTTCTCTGGGGAAGGAGGGAGCTCATGGGACTGGGGCAGGAGGGGGGCAAGGGGAGTTGCTCCTGCATGGCCAGCTGTTTTTCTTCGCTTGTAAAAACACCTGAGCTAGTTGACCCCAGGTCAGCATTTGTAGCTTCTGCATCTACATCAATGTTTTTGGTGTTTTTGTGTTTCCATAATGCCCGGCCCTCTTCCCTGCTGACACCCTCCCAGCCAGCATAGAGCAGCCCTGTCTCAGGGACTCTCTGGTCTGGAAATTCCTCTCCCCCAAGGTGCTTATTTCCTTCCTTGGGGCATGCACCCTGTGTGCATGGGAAGCGAAGGTACAGCTCCTGTCCCAGCTCCTCTCCTGGGAAAGGTTCAGTGTCTGGGCTCTGGCAGGACCTTGGGAGCTAGAACTTGAGTGCCCAGGCCAGGTGGGAGGGAACAAGAGCACTGGCTTAGGAGTTGGGGCCAGGGCTCCACCACCTGCCCCCTGTGTGACCTTGGCCGGTTCACATCCCTCCCTGTGAAAGGAGAGAATGTTCTTCCCAGACTTGTGCAGCCAGGATTTATGATGAACACTCCTGGGGTTATTATTGAGATGAGTGTGACCTTTTAGAGAAGTAACAACAGATGCCACTAGAGAGCACTGTTGGCTTGGATGTGCACCTGTGTATGACTGTTTGTGCAAGCGCAAAAGTGTGAGTAAATTGTGTGTGTGTTGTGGTGCATGTGTGAGGGTGAATGTGTGTGAGTGTGACAAGGCATTGTATAAGGACATTTGGGGTGTGTTGACCAGGAGTGCAGCTGGGACACCTCTGTGTAGCCCGTGGTGGACAGTCAAGTGAGGGTGGTGGTATTTCTATGCAGGTGACACTCTGGAACGATTCTGAGTCTTAGGATGCAGGTCACAAGGCTGGAGCCTAGCCTAAAGATAGCCCCCCTCAAGGCCAAGGGCACGTGGACACTGTTGGGAGAGTACTGGTTCTTGAATCTGGAGACTGGGCTCACGGTGGGACAAATCCTTTGTCCCCTGTGGGACTCCTTTTCTCCATTGTAACCTACACCCACTCTCTATTGCTCCTTCTGGTTTCCCCAGTGAACCCCCAAACATTCCTCTGGCTTCTGCGGCAGCTGGGTTGAGCAGCTGGGACCCCTGATGGGCCTGACTCCCAGGCTCTGAGACCGGGCCTGGGAGATGGGGGCAGCAGGCTCTGCTGCTGGAGGTGCTGGGGTTGGAGGTCTCCTGTCCAACCCTCCACATCAGGGGCATCTGTGCTAGAAGGTCAGACTGGGGTCTCTGTCCCCAGAACCTGAGAGTCCATGTGTTATCTGGGGCAGAGGGGACAAATCCCCTCCCCGGCCCTAACTATGGGAACTACCACCGGGCCCCTCATGCCCTCCCACAGCGCACACGGCAGGCCCCACAGACCCCCGGCACAGCCTGCTGACCCTGGGCCACGTTCCTGGCCCCTCGCTCCCAGCATCACACCCTCGTAGGCCCCAGAGCAGCTGGAGTACGCGTTCACAGTGCTGAGCCCTCTCCTCCCGCGGGGGACTCAGTGCTGCCAGGCAGACACAGCAACTGTGGTGTGAGGGGGTCCAAGGCCGCCTCTCGGAGCGGGGTTTGGGCCTGGTTCACGTCACTGGTTGGGAAGAGCTCCAAGGAGCTGGGGAGAGGCCTCAGAGCCCCTCTCTGCTTCTGCCTCAGAGCAGAGCCAGGGTTGGGGTGGGACAGGTGGGAGAGCAGCGTTCCCAGGCTCCTCTCTGTCCACACCTGTGCCACTCCTTCCTTAGGACCCAGGGGGCCCTCCCAGGCCCTGAGGGGTGCTGGGGACAGGGTGGTACATTCTTGTCTTTCTGGAAGGTCTGGAAGTTGGTCTGTATCTTGCTTTCAAAGCCTTAGACAGGCATGGCCTTTGATCTGCATGAGGAGGGTCAACCCGAAGTCAGTGATGGAACGCAGGGATGGAGGCCCAGGCCCTGGCTGTGTCCTGTGTGGGACAGTGTTGTCCAGCCAGACCTGGGACGGGCAGCCTGAGTGTTGCTGGAGCTGCAGGTTCACGGGGCACCCAGGGGACCCACAGCTGTGTGGGGTGCCACTCAGGGCAAAGGAAACCCTCTCTGTCCATCTGTCTGTCATCTATCATTTATCATCCACCTATCTATCTATCATCTATCATCTATGTGAAATTCAAGGTCATGTCTGGAAGGACACATACCACATACAACCAGCATAGATCTGCAGGCTGTGCTGGAAACTTTATACTTTTTTTTTTCTGTTTTATTATTTTTCTTAAAGGAAGTTTATCAGTCTTTAAATGGCTCAAATTGCAAATAAACCAATCAGGTAGTGACATCATCTTAAGACATGTGATGCATCTACATCAGTTTGCTTCACAGCCCTTCAGGACCCAGGAGAGGAAAGATCTCAAAGCAAAGTCATGGATTAGTGGTAGGACCCCTGGTTAGACAAGACTGCAGTGAGTGCGCATGGAGATCCCAAGCACCAGTGCTGTGCTGGTACTTGATTTCTGCACACAGCATAGCCTATAAAAGTACAAAATGAAAGATGCACATTTCATTTAGGGACCATATATTTAATCTGACACACTGGATGTAATATCTAAAGAGTAGAGTTTTCTAAAGAGCCTATACATACACATCTTTACCTGGAATGCTTGAACACATCTTTGATTTATTGAAATTAGGACTGGAAAAAAAGAAGAAGAAAAACTCTGTGAATCAACTGTCTTAGTTGCATTCCAAAGAAGAAAAGAAAAGCCTGACAGTTATTGTCGATTTCCCGCTGAAATTATGTTCCCAAATAGCGTGCTGGGATTCCTCCAGGGGGCGCACCACACAACGGGACGCAGGCCTAATATTCAGTCCACGAGCATCTAACACGTTTTCTGCACCGTATCCAGGTTTGATTGCTTGATGCTAACTTTAGGAAAATGTAACCACAGCGTTCTTGATTAGGAACACAGACCACAAACACTCCTAGTAAATCCCATATAGCCAAACTGTATCCTCATGAGTACGAATATAACAGATGGCAAGCATAAATATTTTCCCAAAATGCATCGGCATTGTGTTTTTCCTGTGTGTGCTCCAAAGAGATCAAAAACTTAAGACATGCTTACCACTTGCAGAAGGGGTTTCCAGGAACCAGCATCTTTCAGAAAAAGAGGGTTTACTGAAACATAACTGGTGCTGAATCTTCAGACTAAAATTATCTTGTGTATATGCCAGCCCTTCACCTTAAACTACCATATAGTTAGCCCAAAGCAATCAGGAGCTCTGGAATCTTACTTTGAAGAACCAGAGGCTGTCCCAGTCGGGTGGCTCAGTTGGTTGGAGCATTTCCCTGTACACCAGAATGTTGTGGGTTCAGTCCCTAATCAGGGCACATACCTACGTTTCGGTTCAATTCCCAGTCAGGGTACAGGGACAACCAATAGAAGATTCTCTTTCACATCAATGTGTTTGTTTGTTTTTTTTTTCTCTCTCTCTCTAGTCAGTGTACATGTTCTCAGGGGAGGATCAAGAACTAAAAAATAAAAATAAAAAAGAACCAGAGTACAGTACACATTTTATATTTGGGCAGCCTCCTAACAGACAGCTATTTCTCAAGAATCTTCTACACTGAAGCTATATTCCATCCTAGACATATGTCACCAGGATGCATTGGGCAATGGGCCATGACACCAGTGAGGACACACCCAGAATGATGCACCCGAGTATTTTTCAGTTTCTAAATTAAGGCATATTCAAAAATTTCCATGTACAAGTTTCACTGCTTTTCTGAGTCAGTCACCAGGTCATTAATGCAGGTCCACAGATGACTTGCTCTCCACTTAACTCTATGCAACAATCATATCAATAACTTTTCTTCCATATTTGCATGATAATCATTTTAAAAGCAGGCAGAGTTTAACTATCGGGTTCACAGTTGTCACTGTCAAGGCAGTAGAAGACCCAGACATTTAAAAATGATATAAAATTTAAACTTTATAATAAAGCAGAAGAAGTAGCCTTTCCTGCCACCCCCAGCTCACTTCCTTAACAGTTTAAGACTGCTCTCAAAACACAAGCTCCTGTTACATTTGTGACGGTGATAAATCTAGACCAGGAGTGTCAAACTCCTTTTCACCGGGGTCCACGTCAGCCTTGCAGTTGCTTTCAAAGGGCCGAATGTAATTTCAACTCCATAACAGTTAAGAAGTAGTTACATTTATACAATCCTAAAATTATTTCGGCCCTTTGAAGGCAACCATGAGGCTGATGTGGCTCAGGTGAAAATGAGTTTGACACCCCTGATCTAGGTCATTATGAAAGAAGGTAAACTTTGCTTCTTGATGAAGCCTCATTAATTTCTTCTTAAAGTGCATTTGAGTCCTGGCCAGGTGGCTCAGTTGGTTGGAGCATTGACTCATATCCAGAAGTTTTCAGGTTGATCCCCGGTCAGTTGTCTGGGTGCTTTCCAGAGGACTGTGAATGTTTCTTTCTCTCTAAAAAACAAACAAACAAAAAACAATAAAGATAGCCTCAGGCGAGGAATAAAAAAGAGAAAAAGCAAATTTGACTTTCAGTGCAGTTCCAATTCATGCTTTCTGGGATACATAACAATTTTTAAAATAAAATAATTTCAGTCAATTGAGCCTTCAGAGGTGATGCTTATCAATTATATTTATTAGTATGGTCAAGATAAGAAAGTAGTTTGGGCTTTGATTATTAAATGCAGAATCTTTCTATCATTTTCTTGACTAAACTTTTCCTCTCCTTTTTCCCTTTCTTTTCTCTGCTCTCTTCCATCTTTCTGGCTCGAATTTCCCTCATCAAATCAAAAAATATCTTGTCAACATTAGTACGCGTTTCTGCAGATGCTTCAACGTAATTAACATTCCACTGTTTGGCTCTGGCTTTCGCTTCTTGTACAGAAACCTGCCTTTCATTTTCTAAATCTGATCTGTTCCCAACCAACAGAAATGGAACATTCTCATCTTCTTTAACTCTTAAAATCAGCTCCCTGAGGTCAGCTGTGGCTGCAAAGGATTGCATTTCTGTAACGGAGAAGACACAGAGGAAACCTTCCCGGGTCCGTATGTAGCTGTCTTTAATTGCCGCGTAGTCCTCCTGCCCAACTGGATCCACGATGTCGATCTGCACTTCCTCCCCATCCAGCACCACGTTCTTCCGATAGCTCAGGGCTCTGGTGGGCTCGAAGTCCTGCACGGACTCCCCGTACAGGAACCGGAGAGTCAGAGCGGCTCGGTTCCCACCGCTGCTGCCGGCCACCAAGACTTTGTGTAGGGCCACGGGTTTCTTCTGACGTTTGGACTTATTTGGGGCCATCTTGAATCACAGAGTTTTCACCAAAGGCTGTGCGGCCCGCCGCCGCCGCCGCGCGGGCTCCGGCGACAGACTGCTCGGTCCTGGTCCCGGGTGCAGACGTGCCGGGAGCGGCGTGGACCCTGGGCGGCGGGAGGGGGCGGAAGACTTGGGGCGTCCCGCTCGCAGGAGGTCTTTCTGTTTTATTTTAAAAGAGTCTTTGTATATCTTCTCATAATCAGGAAAAAAATTTAAGCTGTAATCATCTTCGTAAACCAAGCAAAGGGAAACAATGCGTTGCACCACCGCAAGGCGTTGGAGAGATTGTCACTCCGAGCTCCAGGAGGTGCTGCGGAACTGCCCAGCGTGGCTTCCAGCCCGCGCTGAGCCGGGTGTGGTTCCTCCGCCAGCCTGAATGGGTATCCAAGACGCAGCCTAACAACCTGTGTGACGTTCAAAAACAGGCGAGGCTGAGAAGTGGTGGGCTTAAGGGCAGGCTCAGAACGGTAAAACTGTAAAGAAAAGTGAAGAACTCAGGAGCTCCTGAGGTCCTGACCACGTTCTGACTGGTTTTGTCACTACTTTTAAAAAATAACTTTACAAATGCATTTTTACGGTTATAATGTACAATTAAAACAGAGTACATTAAAATATTAGCAGTGTGGCTCTTCTGGGTGAGTATGAGGGGTGAGTTTTCCCGTTTGTTTTTCTGTACTTTCTACATTATTTAGAGTGAGCTGTTATTATTTTAGACAAAAGACCAAGATGAATAAACTATTGAAAAGGAACTCAGAAAACAAGTAAGGTGATTCTCCTTCACACTGAACTGACACCTGTGTCCACAGAGCTTATTTACACCCTACTGCCTACACCTGGGCCTGGAGTTTGGGGTCCCTGAAGGCACCCCAAACCTTTCTACCAGAACAGCGCAGAGATAGAAGAGAAATCTGTACCAGGCCTAGATCTTTCCTTCCTGGATTAGCCCTTTCTGGTCCTTTAGCTAACTCCAAACTACTGAATACACAGCACCAAGAGTGAACCCTAATACAAACCATGAACTTCAGGAGACGATGACGCATTGGTGTGCTGTTCACCACCTGTAACAAACGCACCGCTCTTGGGGGAGACCGATGATGGGGAAGTTGTGCGTGTGTGTTGCAGGGGGCATATGAGAACTCTTCATGTTCCTCTCAATTTTGCTGCAAACCCTAACTGCTCTAAAAAGAAAAAATTAAGTGTTTAAAAAAAATCAACTGAGCCCTGGCCAGGTGACTCACTTGGAGCATTGTCCTGTACAGCAAAAGGTTGTGAGTTCAATCCCCGGTCAGGGCACATACCAGGGTTGCAGGTCCGATCCCCAATTGGGGTGTGTACAGTCTGTCTGTCTGTCTGTCTCTCTTTCTTCCTTCCTCACTTAAATCAATAAAATATATCCTCGAGTGAGGATTAAAAAAATCAATTGACTATAAATCTATGTTTTTTCCCCTGGGCCCTCAAGTCTCTTGTGTTGATCCATAGGTCTAGCCTATGCCAGTACTACCCTGTTTTGGTTATTGTAGCTTTTAGTAGGTTTTGAAATTGAGAAGTGTAAGTCCTCCAAATTTGTTCTTTTTCAAGATTTTTTGGCCTATTCAGGGCTTCTTGCATTGTCTAAAATTTAGGATCAGCGTGGAGACTGGGTGGAAACAGGCCCCATGGGGGGTCAGTTCATGACCTTCCATAGAGGAGAAAGAACAGCCAAGGGGCCGGCTCCCCTGGTGCCGACAGCAACAGCACAACTAAGGGGCGGGTGACAGGACACCCCGTGGATGAGGAGCCTGGTCCCTGCTGCACCTGTGTTCTAGGGGCTGAGGCACAAAGCCTTGTTCCTCATCCTAACCAGTGGTGCTGAGAAGCTGCTGCCTGACAGCCTCCCAGGGGTGTCACAGACGGGCAAGGGGGAGACGCATGGAATATCTCAGACTTCTGATTCCCAGACCTGTGAGATGATAAAGAAATGTGTGTTCTGAGTCACTTAGTTTTCGCCGCAATGTGTTAACATTAGGTGCAGAAAACTGACAAAGGAGCCAAGGGAGAGACTCATCCAGGACCTCAGCACGGACCCTGCACAGCCCCTACCCACAGTGACAGGTGCCTGACCAGCTGCCACTGCCCCACCCCATCAACCCCCCCAGAGTGTGGTAGAGAAGCCTGGGCCCAGGGCCCCAGCATGAGGGCTGGGATGACAGTCTTCATTCTCAGAGAGACACCAGGAACCTCATAGCCTCGAAAAGTCACCGTAGGGGACCTGGTTTTCCCTTCCGACATTCATGTTCAGATAGACGTGGTTTCCGATAATTAATGCCTTGAGGAAGATGGTAGGTACCTTTCTGGGCCAAACACCTGAGCGCATCCCGCCTCTCTTTGCTCAGACATGGCAGAGCTGGGCCATGGGTGGGGAAGCAGCTCAGGGGTCCCAGGATACCCAAGGGGGTTCCAGCAGGGGTGGAGTGTCCTCAGATGTGTGATGAGTGCAGGGTGGTGTGATTTTATAGGTCCACCTTGGGTCCAGGGGAAAGGCTACCTGGCTAGGCCACTCTGAAGCAAGTCAGAGGACTTTTACTACATAACACCCCCTCCCCCAGTGGTGGTGGCCTGGTGGTGAAGAAGACAGTGACATGGAGGGCTCCCTGTGCAGTGGCAACTGTAGCCAGCTCATGGCTATTGCCATGTCCTGAGGCTGCAGAGCAAGTCACTATGTGTGTATGTGTGTGTGTGTCAGAGCCCAATTCCTGGCAATGCTGGCAACTTAGGGAAAACTCACATCCACTTTTAATTATGATGGAAGATGCCTGAGACACCAATTTCCCTCCAGCAAAGGCTTTGTTTAATCTCAGAGACATTACGAGGCACCTATTTCCCTCCTTGCATTGGTTCCTGGGGAGCTCAGAGCTTGTCTGTGTCAGAGTTTACTTTAGCCTCCCAGCAGGCATTTTGTGTGACAGGTCCCTTCCTGTCTTCCTCCTAGTCCTCTTACACCTCTGAACCTGACTTTGGGTGAGGAATTGAGGTAGACCCCAGATTGAAGAGCCTTTAAAACTGATCCTGCTGCAGTGTCCTGGACCCCGTGGGTGGTCCAGCCTGAGGGAGTGACAGGGCATTCTGGGGGGCGAGGGCCTGGAGCAGAGGGGTTCCTGACCAGCGCAGGAAGAGAGGGCTTATCTGGAAGTCACTGGCCATGGCCAGCTCCAACCAAGAAGGAGGGACATTGTGAGTTGGAGGGGCAACCGGTGGAAGGAGAGGGCTGAGGGACTGAGTGGTGACTAGACTCCTTATGTCCTGACCACTTTCCTGGGAGGTGTCCCAGGAAACTTTCCTGCCAGGCACCAAGGATTCTCCCACCTCACCCCGTGACCCAGGAGAGGTCACAAATGAAATATGAGATGAGAAAAAAATGAGCAGAGAGCATGCTGTCTGATCAACAATAAGAACATTTTTGAGAGCTGGTTGGGTGCAGGGAGCAGGGCTAGAGATGACTAAGGTGGGAGGGAAGATCCTCCCAGAGGTCCTCAGGCTCTGGCCCCTAAGGGTGGGCGGCTTAGGGTCCTAGGAACATTCCGAGGGGACCAGTGTCTTCTCCACAGTGCTGCCGTCGTGTGTCACGTGGCAGCTGTACTGGCTGGCAGATTTCCACTTGCTGGCTGACATGCTCAGGTAGCTGCTGGCCGCATACTTGTTGTTGCTCTGTTTGGAGGGCTTGGTGGTCTCCACACCCTGGGAGACGGGGCTGCCATTTTCCTTCCAGGCCACCGTCACGGCTCCGGGGTAGAAGTCACTGATCAGACACACCAGCGTGGCCTTGTTGGTGCTGAGCTCCTCAGAGGAGGGTGGGAACAGAGTGACCGAGGGTGTGGACTTGGGCTGACCTGTGGGTGTGAGATACAGAGGGAGAATCTGAGTGTTGGGCAGTCCCCACCAATCTATAGCTTGTGGCTGGTCCCATGGTGTCCGCGTTTATTCACCCAAGGAATCCTCCTTCCTTTTTTGTCTCTTCCTTTCCATTCACCCACTGGACAGCAGACAGCCCCCACCCTCCCAGAAGCCCTTCCATGTCACCTTCCCCAGGTGACCTGGTCAAGCCCCTCCACCTGTAGCCTCAGTTTTCCAGAGTGGAACCAGGGCAGGCCGTGCCTTCCTTCTCCTACTCTCCAGAGTGTGAGCGAGGAGTCGGGTCCCAACCCCCTGGGCCCTCAGCCCAGCGCCAGGCCCCCACCTCTCTTCGTTCTCCTGGAGCCTGGGGCCTCCTGTGTGATCCAGGCCTGACTGTGTGTGCAGAGGCTCCGAACCCACACCCAGCACACAGTGGGGCCCAGAGCCCCTGTTGCCCTTGGGCACCCACTTTGCCTCAGCCCAGCCTCAGCTCTCCAAGGGAAAGCTGGGGCCAAAGCCTGGGGGCTCCTCGTGGCTCTGCCTGCCTCCCTGTCCCTCACATCCTGATCCCAGGACCTTTCCCCTTGGCTGCATTTTTTATTCTGCTCCTCCAGACGATGGACAGAGTGACCCCATGGCCACCCCAGCACCTCTGATGATGCCTGACTTCATGGGGCAGCTGTGTAGCTCTGAGCCACCTGTCATTCACTCTCCCTTTGTCATCTGAGTCTAATGCACCCTTTGAAAAAGGTGAGTGGCTGACCCTTGGACAGTGGTTGTAGGGCTCCAGGGACAGATGAGTCTCTGCCCCACAGGACTTGCTCCTTTCTGACCATTGACCTGGGAGGGCTGGGCTTCTGGCCACCTCACCCTGTCACACCTGTGTCTTTGCATCCTCATGTCCTCATGGCCCAGCAGAGGCCCTGAGAGCTTCAGCTGAGAGTGAGCAGGACCCCACTCTCTGTGGGCTTCCTCTCAGGTTGACCCTGTGTCTCTGGGGGTTGGGGTCACAGATCCAGCCTGTCCTCAGCCTCCTGTATGGCTCTCCCTGCTTGGATGAGCACCAAGCCCTCAGCCCAGACCCCAGGGGCTCTGGACCGTCCAGGGCCAGGGACAATCAGAACCAGCCTCTGGTCCCCTGGTGGGCATCTGTCCTGGAAGAGAGAAAGGAAGCCCCGTTCCTGGGCCAACCCCCAGCCCAGGCCCCTGGGACCCAGCTGCATCAAAATGTCTAGCTCTGGAGGTGGCTGCTCCTACCATTGGGTCCTTCCTGCTGGTTACCCTGAGACCAACCCATCTCCCCAGGCCCCACGGAGAAAGTGGGGGTCAGTCTGTAAGGCTGGAAAGCAGAGGGGAGCAGCCCATAGAGAGAGAAGAGTGACTTTCCCAAGACAGCAGGGGTGTGGGATACAATGGAAAAGGTGGTGAGGCCACTTACCTAGGACGATGAGCTCAGTCCCATTGCTGAAGATGAACCATGGTGACTGAAAGTCCAGCCAGCACCTGGGGCCTGCCCCCTGGGGGCCAGCCCTGAGCGGGAACCTGTTGGGAGTGACAGGCAGAGGGGCTGTAGCAGGCAGGGCTATATCCTGGGGTGGGGCGGATGGGCAGCCAAGTGCCAAAAGGCTGGGGCATACCTGGGTGAACTCGTTGCCAGAGGTGGCACTGTGTCTGGCCCCCTTCCCGAGGCAAGCACCACCCATGCTTTCGAGTCACCTGATATGTGACCCCCGAGGCTGTCCTGGTCACCATCAGACCCTCAGTACTGATGGAGACCCTGAGTACTGTGTCCCCTCACGCAGCCGTGTGCTGTGGCAGAATGAGTCCCAAACTAGCTGGGATCCACCTGGCCTCTCCTGGCCTCATTTTAGAGCCTCTGAGGGTTTCTTCCCCGCAGTTTCCCACTGTGCAGCCAGGTGGGCTGCCTCCCTGGGTCCATGGACACTGGGACATCCCTGTCTCATGGGGGAGGTCCTCTCCTCCTTTGTCTCCACACGTCAAGAGACACTTTAGTTCTCTCTGTGAAGCCTTCTCTGATCTCACACCACTGTCTTTCTGTCCATCCATCCATTCGTCCCTTGCTCCATTCACCCATCCATCCCTCCATCCATCCATTTAACCATGGCTCCCAAGCAAGTGTCTGGCAGTTTCACGTGCTGAGACACGGCAGGGCCCCCAGCTCTCATCTCCATTTCTCGCCAAAACCTCTCAGTTAAGGCCAACAAGACCCTCTTTGCTGGCAAGTGTGAGCTTCCTTCCCCAGTCCCTGTTGTCCCTTATGTTTTTGCCGGGTGCGACACAGAGTGGCTCTTCTTTCCAGTGACTTTCTTCCCCTTGGCATCTGAGACCGACCACACTCTTCCTCCTCTGACTTCCCTCTCTCTACAGCCCACGCAAGGCAGCTGAGCCCTTCTTTGCCATCTTCTCATACTGAGGATTCCCACGACTGCCCATGTGGTGAAGATCAAGTCTATCCCAGCTCCAACTAAGCCTTCTCCTCGGCTCAGCCTCAGTTGCCCAGTGACCATCTGCAGCTGGATGGTCAACAGGAATCTCAAACTCGCTGCATCCAAATGAGACTGGCCACCTTTCTCCCAATATAGTTCTTTTTCTGTCTTCATCTTGTCACATGCAATCCTGAGAGCTTTCATCCCCGCTCACCCCCAGGCATGAGGACAGGCACATAGATCGATGGAATAGAATGAAGTGACAAGAAGAAAAGCTCACATCTATTATCAATTGATTTTCTGACAAAGGGGCTAAGGCAAGTCAGAGGGGGCAATAATAGTCTCTTCAACAAATGGCGCTGAGACACCTGGATGTCCACATACAAAAGTTGGACCTCAACCTCACACTGTATACAAAATTAGCTCAAAATCGATCAAAGACCTAAATGTAAGAGCTAAACCTGGAAAACTCTTAGAAGAAAACTCTGAGAAGTTACATGTAAATCTTTATGACCTTAGATTAGGCAACTGATTTTTAAATGTGACACTAAAAGTACAAGCAGCAAAAGAAAAATTAGGTACATTGGCTTCATCAAAATTCAAAACTTTTGTATATCAAAGGTCACTATCAAGAAAGTGAAAAGCCAACCCACAGAATGGAAGAGATTATTTACAAATCATATATCTGATAAGGGTCTAGTCTCTAGAATGTATAGAAAAAGCTTATAACTCAAAAACAAAAAAGATAATAACCCAATTAAAATGGACAAATGACTTGAACAGACATTTCTCCAAAGAAGATATGAAAATGACCAAAACACACGTGAAAATGTGGTCAACACCAGTGGTACTTAGGGGGAAATGCAAGCCAAAATTGCAACGAGGTGTCACTTCACAGTCAGTAGGATGGCTACGATTTAAGAAAAAAAGCAAAATAAAAAGTGTTGGAAATAAGGTGGAGAATTGTAACCTTTGTGCGTTACTGGTGAGATTGTAAAACGGTGCAGCCGCTGTGCAAAAACAGTGTGATCGTCCTCAAAATATTAAACTTAGAGTTACCATGTGGCCCAGAAAATCCATAGTTAGGCATATGGAAAGTAACTGAAAATGTATTCAAACAAAAACTTGTACATGAATGTTGATAACAGTACTGTCACCGTAACCCAAAGGTGGAGGTAACCCTAGTGCCTATCAACTATGAATGGATAAACAAAATGTGGTCCATCCATACAATGGGATATTATCTGACCTTAAAAAGAATGCTGTGCTGACACGTGCTGCAGCATGAATGAACCTTGGAAACATCATGCTAAGTTAAATAAGCCAGACACAGAAGGCTGTGTATTGTGGATTCGTTTATATGAAATGTCCAGAATAAGCAAACCCACGGAGACAGAAAGCAGACTCCATGGTTGCCAGGAGCTGGGGGAGGGGGAAATGAAGAGTCACTGTTTTGGGGTCTCCTTTTGGGGTGATTAATGTATTTTGGAACTAGATGGGGGGATGGTCATACAACCTTGTCAATGCACTAAATGTCACTGAATCATACACTTTAAAATGGTTAAAATGGCGAATTTTATGTTAAATAAACTTTATCTCAATTCTAAACAGAAACTAAGTGCTGATGAGGATGCAGAGAAACCAGAACACATTGCTTAAAGGAATGTAAAAGGTACAGCCACTCTGGAAAACTGTTTGGTAGTTTCTTACAAACACATGTTTGCCCTATTCTCAATCAGATCCTACTCATGGGTATTTATCCAAGGGAATAAAAACTTATGTGCAATAAAAACCCCATGAATGTAAATGTTCACACCAGCTTTATCCATCATTGAAAAAGCTGGAAACAACCTAACTATGCCGCAGTTGGTGAATGCTCAGCAAAAGGTGACTTTCATAGATGAGCTCACACTCAGCCATAAAGAGAAAGAAGCTCTTGATAAATGGGATAATTTGAATGAAACACAAAGTGTTATACTGAACAAAAGAAGCCAGACTCAAAAGTTCCTTCTTGGAATACGAAAAAGGAACAAACTACGTTATACCCAGCAGTCTGAACGAACATCCATAAAGTTATGCTGAGTGAAAAAAGCAAGTCCCGAAATGTTACACACTGCACGATCCATTTATAGAACACTCTTGAAATGACAAAATTAGAAACAAAGACCAAACTGGTAGTTGCCAGAGGATCAGGAGGGGTTTGGGAGGGAGGGAGGAGAATGTGGATATAAAAAAAGAAGTAAGGAGCCCTGGCCAGGTGGTTCAGTTGGTTGGAGCATTGTCCTGTGCACCCAAAATTTTGGGTTCAATCCCTGGTCAGGGCACATACCTAGGTTGCAGGTTCGATTTCCGGGTTGGGCATGATGTTTCTCTCTCATGTCAATGTTTATCTCCCTCTCTCTCTCCTGTCCTCTCTCTCTAACATCAATGAACATATCCTTGGGTGAGGATTAATTTTAAAAAAGGAAGTGAGGGATCTTCGTGGTGAGGGAAAAGTTTTGTACCGTGATGGTGTGCATCGATGCCAATGTCTTGGATGTGATATTTGACTATGGGCACAGGGAGTCTAAGACACTCCCTTCGGGAAAGACTGGGTGATGGGTACGTGGGACCCCCTGTATTATTACTTACAACTAATGCATGCGAATCTACTATTATCTCAAAATAAAAAGTTTAATTTACAAAAAGGTTTTATCCTCCATGATTCCACTTAAACGATATTCTGGAAAAGGCAAAAATACAGGGTCCAAAAAAGATAAGTGGTTGCCATGGTTGGGTGGGGAGAAGGATCAACTACGAAGGACCTTAGGGAGATTTGGGGCAGTGGGGGAAATGTTCTGTATCTCGGTACGGCGGTAGTTACGCAGCTCTATAATTTTATAAAATTTATATAACTTCTACACAAAAAGAGTACATTTTACTGTGTAAATTAAAATAAAATAAAAGTGGAAAAAATTGATAGTATGACATTTAGAACCTGATTTAAAAAAATCTTTGTCTGCCCCGAACAGTGCTGCTCAGTTGGTTGGGCATCTTCCTACAAAATGAAATGTCACGGGTTTGATTCCCTGTCAGGGCACATGCCTGGGCTGAGGGTTCAATCTCGGGTCGGGTCATGTATGGGAGGCAACTGATTGATATTTCTCTCTTGTGTTGATGTCTCTCTCCCTCTCTTTTCCCCTCCCTTCCCTTCTCTCTAAAAATAAATAAATACAATCCTTAAAATTCTTTATGTCATTATAGTCATCAAAAAATTAATATCAAGCCCTGACTGGTGTGGCTCAGTGGATTGAGTGCCAGCCTGCAAACCAAAGGGTTGACAGTTCAGTTCCCAGTCAGGGCATATGTCTGGGTTGTGGGCCAGGTCCCCAGTAGGGGGCGTGAGAGAGGCAACTGATAGAAGTTTCTCTGGCACATCAACAGTTCTCTCCCTCTCCCTTCCTTCCCTTCTCCCTAAAAATAATTTTTTTAATCTTTAAAAAGTTAATATTGAATGACTTTAATATTCCCTATCACAACTGTACCATAGTTGATTTTACATTCCCTTATTGTTGGACATTCAGATTGTCTCCACTTCTTCTCACAAACACAGGTGTAATATTTCGTTGAAGTTCTGATTATTTCCTCAAGATAAATTTCCAAAAGTGGAACTACTTGATTAAAAGGAATGCTCTTGAATGCTCATTAAAAGGAATGCTCAAGGAATACTTGATTTTATGAATCTTGATACAACGCACTATTTGTTCTAGAAATTCAATCTGCCCTGACCCTCCATGAGAGTGCCCTTTTGTTCCCTGTCAGCCCTCAGGTAGTCACTTTACACTCACCAAAATCATAGGATATCTTACTACCTGGTCACTGCAGAGAGAACTCCCTCTGCTCCTCTACTCCAGCCTCGAAAACTCCAGAGCCATTTTCCAACACACAGATTTGACTCTGAGAGTCCCCGGACACAGGACATACTACCCGCAACCCCAACCCCACCTCCTTTCCTGGGTCTGCCTCCGCATCCCTCCCTCCAACTTCCAGCCTCCTCTGCGTCCGCACACCTCACTCTCCTCTTGGCTGATGCTGCTCTCTTTGCTTGGAGCATTCCCAGCAGGGGTTGGCACCCCTCCCTCTGTAAGACCAGCTTGGGCACGCCCCCTTTCACTTTACTGCTCCTAAAGTGTCTGTGGGTCTGTCCCCACGACTGGGCATGAACCCTTGGTTCAGGCTGACCCCCCTCTGCATCCTGCACCCTGAGCGACCCCTCAGTGAGTGGACAGCCTTGAGGGAGGCCAACACTTTTCAGACCACCCCTCCTCTTGGGACACTTTGTTGAAATACAGGACACGTGGGTGCAGTCACAGTGTTCTTTTAACTATCAAAAAAGACGGGAGCGTCCTGACTCTTCCCCTCTAGGTCCTCCTACCTTCTGAATCTGTCCACCTGTACACATATCTGTTTACTATGTCTGGGCCGCTGCCACCCCCTCCCAAGGTCTCTAGTCCCAGATTCCCATCCCCTTCCAACCACCCAAGTCTGGTCATGTCGTTTTCTTGCAAATATTTCCCCAATACTCTCCAAATGAAGTTGGTTCTTTAACTTTGGATCCTCCAAGTCTGGGCCTGGCCACCTGCCCAGCCCCCTCTCAGACTCCCTTGGTCCCAGACCTACCTGCTTCAGCCCTGTGGGCCACTGGCAGCTGACTGAGGTGGGTTGCTCTGTCTGCAACCCCTCCTCAGAGGGGCCTCCTCGGCCCTTCCCTATATGTGCCTCTGTCCTGCAGGCCTCAGGCTGCATGTGGTTGTCGCTTCACCGGTCCCCCTCTCTGGGCAGACATTGAGTTGGAGCCAAATCTTGGTCCCCTGGGATCTCAGCGTCAGGCCCTACCCTGACGGAGGTTCCACCTCTCCTCGTGCTTTCCCGGGCCCCACCCTTGCCCAGCAGCCCCCTCAGGACAGCGAGAAGTCAGTTCTGACCTGGCGCCCACAAGCACTCGCCCACCTCCCTGCTGGACTGCTGGTGAGCTGAGGATCAGCCCCTCTCACTCCAGCCCTTCATCACTTCGACCCCAGTATGGCTGGGGCGGGTGCCAGGCTGCAAGGCCAACTGGGGACCCTCACTTGGCAGAGGAGGAAACTGAGGCCCGGAGGGGTGCAGTTTAGGGGCTGGAGATGGGGATCACTGAAGGCCGTTGAGCTTAGGCACTGGAGTCTGCACCAGCTATGTGACCTTGGGCAGTTTGCCTCACCTCTCTGAGCTTCTCTCCCCAACTGTAAGTTGGGGGTGACAGTGGCACTGGATCTGTGGGGCCATTGAGAGGGAGGTTCTGCCCCTAAAATGATTACTGCCCACGACGAACGTGCCATTATGTCACTGATTACCATAAATGGTCCCAGGTGCTCAGCACTTTGTCCAGGGACTTCCCACCATGCACAGAGAGGAGGGGCCAGGGTCACACATCATGGAGGGACCGACCATGGCCCTTGAAAACCCTTGCCCAGGGCCTTGCCCTCGGAGGTGTCTATATCCTGGGTGGGCTCAGACCCCTAGGGGGCCAGTCCCAGGAGGTAGCCCTGCTGAGGACCCTTGGCTTGGAGTCTGGTGACCTGAGGACAGCAGGGAAGGAGCCCCCACCATGATTCATCAGCAGAAGAGCCTGCGCCCTCGTGTGCCAGAGAGTGATGCCCACTCAGCACAGGGAAGAGTGAGGACGTGGGTCTTCGGCTAAGAGAAGGAGGCCCGGGCACCCCAGAGCAATAGCACCTGCCACCCATGGGGACGTCCTGCCCCTGCCTCTGTTTCTGCACCCCCTGGAGGACCAGGGTGAGGCACTAGTGTTGGGTGCAAAATGTAAGGTGTGCCAAAAACTCAGCAACTAAGGTGAGTGATATTTTAATACAATATTAAAGAGTGAGAATCAGTGCAAAGAGACCCACACTGGACAAAACGCAAATTCTTTAAATAAAGCCAGAGTCTGCCCAGGGCCCTGCCCTCTGGTGGACTCTCCCTTCTCATCCCTTTGCCCTCACTGCCACTCCCTGTCCCCCACTCCCAGTTACAGCTGCAGGGGCCCTCCCATTGCCCATATGACTCTCTCAGCCCCTTACCTTTCCTGCAGGCTCCAAGGGCTGCTGCTTCTTGTTGGGGTTCCAGAGCCTGGAGCCCCACTCCGAGGTGCTGTTGTAGAGAGCAGCAGGCCGTGGGAGACCACGGCCAGGCCCAGCAGCAGCAGCGGTGGCCAGCACTGCCTGAGGCCAGCACTCTGCCCCCTGTGGGCCTCCTGGCCCACCTGTCCTGTCCTGGGCCTCATCTGCCCTCAGAGTCAAAGGCACCTCTGGCTGACCTGCTGTCGTAAGCTTACAGGGTGAGGTTAGGTCAGCAGGTGCCCCTGGTCCCTCTCACTAGCAGTGACTGTCCCAGTGCACCCGAGCTATGGCCCTGCCATCTGCCCGGGCCTTCTCTGGTCCCTGCCTCCAGTGCCCCACCTTCTCCAGGGCCATGGTCCTTGCTCCTGGGGGTCTGTCCCAGTGGGGCATCTGCCAACTGCCATACTGTGGTCTGGATCCAGGGTTCAACTGCTCCCACCACAGCTGCCAGCCTGGCCCTGCCCCTGGGGCCCTGTCTGGGGTACACCTGCTCCCGCCAAGCGTCCAGTGGGCCAGGGGTCACCTGAGTTCAGCAATGTGGGGCTGGGGCCTCTCTTCCGGCCAGACCTGGGGCTGTAGGGGTGACAGGGGAGGAAACAGGTGTTTGTTTACCAAAAAGCCAACGTTCAAGTCATGGAATTGTGATAAAATTATAAAAACAGTGTTCAATGTGCCGTGTCCAGCCCCTCATGGGTCTCCTCTCTCTCTGTCTCTGTCTCTCTCTGTCTCTGTCTCTCTCTCTCTTTCACACACACACACACACACACACACTCACACCCTCATCGATTTTATCTAGCAGTCACCATCACAAGCCCAATGTCTGACGCACAGAAGTGGCTTCCGAGAGGCCCCTGTTACCTCAGGACCCCTGTGCTGTGGCGCAGGGTGGGCAGGGCCAGTGAGGAGGGACTGAGTGATCCCATGGGGTGGCTGTCGAGGGCCTGGCTCTGCATTCCCGCTGCCAGGAGTGACACCTCTGGTCACCTCTGACTTTCCAGGCTTCCTTTTCTCCCCCTGATGTGGGTCTGGGAGGGCTTGCTGCCTGCGATGCTCACTCCTAGTACCCTGGCCTGGTTGAAGTTTAGAGATAAAGGATGTGAAAGTGCTTTTTTTAGTTTTGGGGTTTTTTTGTTTGTTTGTTTGTTTTAGTTTTCTTTAGTTAAAAAAATTGTGGTATATTATACAGAACATAAAATTTACTGTCTTCATTATTTTTAAGTGTCAGCTCAGCGATATTAAGTACATTGCGTTGCTGTGCGACCATCACCACCGTCTGTCTCCAGAAGGTCGTCATCTTGCACAACTGGAACTCTTCCCCGTTAAACAGCAGTGCCCACCCCTCCTTCCCACCCCAGCCCCACACCCCACAACCTGGGGTCTACTTCCTCCACAAATTTGACTGCTCTGGAGCTGGAGACCTCACATAGAGGAATCACACAATATGTGTCCTTTGAAAATACTTTTTAACCTGGGAAGCACCCCACACAGAACACATATGGAGGATAACTGTTGTTATCACATTTATTACTGCTACCAGCAGCAGCAGCAGCAGCGGGCCTATCTGGTGTGGCTTGGGAAAAATCAGCAGCCATTAAGAAATAAATGAATCCCTGATGATATTTTAACTTCCACTTTTCAAACGTTGAGTTGCAACTCACAGAGGGTTGTGAAATCAATTCAGTCGGTTGCAACCAGCCTTTGGCAATAGCCAAGTAGCCTAGGCAGACTGGAGAACGGGGAGGGACAGTGGTGGTTTGTGATGTCTGCTTCACTTATCTGAATATGCAGACATGCTCCGGGCAATGATGGGAAATGTATTTCTTAATGGGAGTGTCAATCGGAGCAACTTTTGGAAAATACCTTGGGACACAGTGGTCCAGGTGTGCATAAGAGACAAAGCCCATGGTCAAACCCACCCTTGCACTTCACAGTTGGATGACCTGGAGCTAATACTTGACACTACCGTTTGCTTTTATATCCTCTGCATCCCAGTCCATGCAGGCCCAGTGCATCCTGGGCAGTGTCATCCCAATGGCTCATCCATCTCTGTGAGGCTCTTCCCAGGGTCCTCCAGAGTGAATTTCATGGATGCCACATGCCCTAGTAGAGTTGGGCTGCCCAGACATCCTGTTAGCCTCTATCTAACCATGGTCATGGGATGCGATAACAGACTAGCTTCTGAATATTGCAGGGTATGGAGGAGCCCCTGGGAGGCCCCTAATCCAATCCAGCTTCTCCCTCTTGAGGTGCTTAGCCCACTCCTGCCTCTGACCTGGGGGCCTGGGGCAGGGTCCATCACAGGGGTCCAAGCTGAAACTGCTCCATCCCAGAACCCATGTGACATTTACCCAATGCTGAGGGCCTAGAAATGGTGGTTCCTCTGGGGCAGCTCCAGGTCCTGGAGAGGAGAAGGTGCTGTCTCTAAACTCAGTGACCCCAGCTGCTCCCACCACCTTGGCTCCTACACCTGCCTCAGCCTCTAGGCAACAGCTGCTGTAGACCACATCCTCCCATGGTGGCCACAGTCAGAAAGTAGCTCTGGCTGGACCCTGGGGACCTTGGAGAGATGGGCTGGGCCTTCCCAGGAGGTGCAGCTGCAGCTCTGGCCTGCCCAGGCCTGCTTCCTCTAACACCCGCACTGAGACGTGCTGAGGGCTGGATTCGGGCCAGGCCAGAAAGGTCCTTGTCTAGCTGTCCCTGGCTCCTCTGTGCCTTGCCCTGGCTCTTCTCTCCTGGAGCAGAAGGGTGTATCCCTGTCCAGTCACTTCTGCCCTACTCTGTGTGGAAGGGCACCCTCACCTCCACCTCTTGCTGGTCAGTCCCCTGCCCACTCTCCATCCCACAGGCTTCAGAGTCTCTGCCTCCAACCACCATGGATTTTCTCTCCCAGGCTGTCTCCACAGCAGGTCTGTGAACCACCTTCATGAGGTTCCAGGTGCAAATTTTCTAGAAAATTCCAGGATCTTAGGGACCTGATGTATGGCTCTCAAACCCTCTCTGGGATAGTTTCTGCAGTTTTGGAAGATTTGTAACATTCTACGAAGCCTGGAGGTTTCATTTGACGTGAGGGTGGTGGTGGAGCTGCTGCTGTTTACTCAAGGCCAGTGTGACGGTTACTTTTACGTGTCCACTTGGCTGTCCACAAGTGCCCATGTATTTGATCAAACATTATTCTGGATGCTTCTGTGAGGGTGTTTTTGGATGATATTAACATTTCAGTTGGTGGATTAACATTAAGTCAATGCTTTGAGTAAAGCAGATTGGTCTTCCTGAGGTGGGTGGGTCTTATCCAATCAGTGGAGAGCCTGAATAGAGTGAAGACTGACCTCTCCCACGCTGGAAGGAATTCAGCAAGCAGACGAACTCAGACACTTCCGAGTCTCCACCCTGCAGATTTTGGACTCACACCTCTATAATCATTCGAACCAGCTCCTTAAAGTACATTTCTCTCTCCCTGTGTACCAGTTCACGCGCACACACACAATGTTGGTTTGGTTTCTCCAGAGAGTCCCAACTATACCAGCTATACCATCTTTACACTTCGAATACTCCATGCAGCAGCTGGCCATCATGATCCTCATTTCACATAGGGGGACACTGAAGTTTAGGGGCTTATTTAGGTGGAGTGATTTGCCCATGGTCACAGAGCTGGGAAGGCATAGAAGCCTCTAGAGCCAAGGATGTGGTGCATTTTATGGGCTGCGGATATCTTTGTGAATGTAACAGAAACCACAGGATTTCTCCCCATAAAATTGCTCATTGTCCCACCCACATACAGCGTTGCCCCTGATTCATGGGCCGCACAGTTGAGAATACTTGACTTAGACTTGGGATTCTGAGAGTGGAGGGTGCTTCCCCCGATCGCGTTGTGTCCCTGATGGCTGGCACTGAGCCCGACGCACAGTGGCTGCTCAGTAGGCCTTTGGAGAGGGTGTAGGAACAGAAACCCAGAATTACACCCCATGCCTGTCTGCCTCCTAGCTTCTTCCTTCCCTCTATGTCGGTGGCCCAGCCAGAAAGCTTATAGGCTTCAGGGCTCCCTGGGCTGAAGGTGGTCGTGCCTATTATTAGGGGTCTCCAGCCCAGGTCCCTGAGCCTCCTGTTCTAAGGTGAAAGGAATCTCAGGGTGTCAGCTCACCATGACATCACCTACCCCTGAAATGGGCCTTGAGGTCCCCCACCTAAGTAACAATAGAACTACCCTTCCTATGGCTGTCTCCCCTGCTAATGGGAGGACCCTTCAAGGCCCAGCACCCAGGCGTGGTCAGAGAGGTGTGTCTTCTGCCTTGTCTTCATCAGGCCCAGAAACAGGGCCGGTGGCCAGACATTTTGCACCACTGATTCAGTGCATGTCTCTGTGTCCATCTTGCTGTCTTAGTCTGTGTTCCCAGCTGTTTTCCAGCTGGTGCTGTGCCCAGGCCCATGTGGTCTGCTGCCAGGGCCACGTGGCTGCTATAGAGAGAAAACACGGGAGCAAATGGGGCAAGTGCATGTTACCAGGTGAGAGAGAAGAGAGAGAGAGAAAGCTCTTTGTTAAGTTTAGGTTATATAATCTTGGGCTTGGGAAGGACCAGGAGCACTTTCTTTCTTTCTTTTAAAGATTTTATTTATTAATTTTAGACAGAGGGGAAGGGAGGGAGAAAGAGAGGGAGAAAAACATCAATGTGTGGTTGCCTCTTGTGTGTCCCCTACTGGGGACCTGACCTTGCCAGCAACCCAGGCATGTGCCCTGACTGGGAATCGAACCGGCAACCCTTTGGTTTGCAGGCCAGTGCTCAAGCCACTGATCTACACCAGCTGGGCTCTTTCTTTCTTTCTTTGGTTTTGTTTGTTTTTTTTTTTAATTGTATTTTTTGCATTACCATTTAACCCCTGTATACTCCCCTTCCCACCAGGCACCCTTTCAAGCCAACCAATCAACTTCCCAAGCTTTCACGGGCTGGTGCTGGATCCTCCCCTAATGAATCCATTTTCTAGCTATCCTGGGGCTCTGTGTCCCTCGTCCAATATGATCCTTTTCCCAGGCTAGGCAGATAGGTCTTCATGGTCCCCATCAAAGTTCTTACTGTGCTTGTGCTTATAGTAGAAGCACCTCCACCTGCACCATTATGGCTTCTACTGGGAGTGTGCCCAGCAGAGGAATTTCCCCTTTATTGTCCTATCCCTCCCCTCAGTAATCTGCATGGAAGGAACTGGTGGTTCTCTGGGGAGTGTGTGAAGCTATAGCTTCCTAGTGAAGCAGGCCCAGTACTAGATTCAGCTTCCCAATTTATCAGGCTTGATGTCTGAATCCTTTTGCTCCCATCCTTTGTTAATATCTAGCTACCTATGCTAACAATGGTTTGCCTGGCACCTCTCTGCTTATAGTGTGGCCCACCACTCAGAGGCTCAGGGTGCTGAGCTGTGTGCCGGGGTTGCAGGAACTCACCTGTTCCCTCTTCACCCAACAAGCTAATTGGTGAGGCCACACCCCTCCTGCCTCCAGGTCTTTCCATGGGTCCAGAGGTTTAGTATCCCCAGGACCACCAGGCAGGAGGACTTGAGGGTGACCTTGATTAGCTCACCAAGCATGGCTTGGTTGAAACCTGGAGGCAGGAACTGAGGCGTTTCTCTGGAGCAGAGGTTGAAAAACTGGCCCAAGTGCCATATCCGGTCCAGCCCCATCTGTTTCTATGAATGAAGTTGGATAGGAATGGCCGTGTGCTTTTGTTTACATATTGTCTGTGGCTGCTTTCATGCTATAGGGACAGAATTCAGTAGTTGAGATAATGATTATATGGCCTGGAAAGCCAAAATTATGTATTCTCTGTCCCTTTACAGAAAATTTAATTGCCAGGTTCACTCTTCTCCCACACGGGAAGAGTAAACACATTTCTCTCACCTAGACCAGTGGTTCTCAGTTAGGGTGATTTTCCACCCTGGTGACATCTAACAACACCTGGAGACATTTTCATTGTCATAACTAGGGGTGGAAAGTTACAGGTATTGGCATTTAGTGGGTAGAGGCCAGGGATGCTGCTCAACATCCTACAGTACACAGGACAGCAACCTGCTCCCCCCCCCCCCATCGTCAAAAACACCTGTCGGGCTCCAAAAATCAAATGTACCAAGGTGGAGCATCTGCTTTAGACCAATCACTCGGCTTCCACTCTCTGCCCCAGAGCCCCAGTAAAGGCATTTCTAAGCTGTTTACCCTGTAACTCCTGCAAATAACCAGGTGACAGCAGAGGGTCCTGTTCTCAGCTAGAGCATCTCCCCAGGGTGCTTATGTCAGCCCCCTGCCCTGATAATCCACAAGAGTGAGGCTCCAGCCGAGCAGACCAGGGCTGATCAGTCTATTGGGACCTTGGCCTTAGGTTGGTTCTTGGGTGTGTCCTACCCATTTTGACCTCACAGAACAGCTAGGGCCTCCTTGGTATAATTCAGCACACCAGTCAGCTAAGCAACTTCCCAGTACGCAGGCAACTTTAATCCCCAATCAACCTCCAACAGGACCTTGCTGAACAAGAGCACCTCCTTCACTCTGCACAGCCCACACAACCCACCCTCCCCCTCTCTGTGGGGATGCACACCCTTTCTGTCTTTAGTTCATGGTATGCATGTCCTGGGGTGCCTGGGACACTGAAGCAGGAGGCTCCTTTTCTTCCTCCCTCTCCATCTCCTTTTCACTCTCCATCTTCTGGGTCCCCACAGCACAGAAATATATAGCCTCATCCTCAGGCTGCAGCTCAGAGATGCTCAAATACCCTGTGTTTGTGGTCCCATCTTTGGATCCAGAGAAGCGTGGGGGAACTTTGGGGCCCCGTTTCTTCTCTGAATCAGAGAAATATCTCAGCAAGAACCTTGGAGGGTGGCCAGGCCTCTGCTGGTACCAGAAGATGACGTATAAGTTGACATCATGGTTGCTGCTCAGGGTGCAGGCCAGACGGGTTGTGGCTCCGAGGGACGAGGTCACAGAAGGTGGCTGATTCAGCACTGGCTGAGGACCACCTCCTGGGGAAACAGAGAACACGGACAGCTGGGGCAGGGCAGGGCAGGGCAAAGGGGGAGGCCAGGGGCTGCAAGCTCTGGGATGTTCTCACCTGGGCAGTGAATGAGGAGCACCAGCAGGACGGGAGCCCAGGACATGGTGTGGATGTGCCAAGCTCTGCCTCCTGAATTGAGCAGCCACAGCTCCTGGGGATCTCTGGGGTCTGGACAGCATCCTCCTCTTCCTCCCTCCCAGGGGTGGAGCCATTGTACATGCAGTTCCAGCCACCACCATCCCAAACTTCCTTGGGTTCCTAGCATCAGTTAGGGGCTCTTGCCTCGGACCCACAGAAGCGTTTGGGGAGGAAACACCTGCTGGAAGCTCACAACCAAGTGCCCAGGAGGCCTGCCTTGCAAGTGTAGGTCCCTGAGGGAGAGTGACCTCAACGTCCCCTTGAGGAAACCGAGTCCCACATAAATAAGATTCTTGTCCAAACATACATGCCTGGTGAACCGGGAAGAGAGGACACATCCTGAGAGTGGGGAAACACCTGCTCACACAGCAGGACATGTGGGGTCCTGGAGGTGAGTGGGACACTCTGTGACCTTCCACACTGCTAGCACTCCCGACCTCCACACCTAGAGCAGCCCCTCCCACTCACTGGTATCCTGCACAGGCCCTGCCCCAGCCCCCTTGACCATTCCTCTTCGAGAGGGTCTTCCCAGGGAGCTGTTGTGGCAGAGATCTGGGGCCATTTTTGGCCAGACCCTGTGCCTGCAGAAGTTCTGTTTGTCCCACACCAGCCCCAGCACGCCCTGCCTGGGTCTGAGCCCATCAGCAAGCACTTCCAGGTGGCCCAGGGCCTGCTCCCTGCTCAGTGCTGCCTGTGCTCAGGTGGAGGAGACTCCTACATTTGTGAGGGTTCTGCAGAGAAGCAGAACCAATAGTGTTGACGGGAGAGACCTGGTTCTTCTTGCTGACACATGTAAAGAATTACATATAAGCAAGAGCATCTGAAGACCAGGGAGGCAAGCCCCTGGGCAGCCTGAGGCCGGGTGGCCAGAGGCCCTGTGGCCTGAGAGCCAAGAGCACCTTGAGCCCGAGAGGGAGAGGGAGAGGGAGAGGGAGAGGGAGAGGGAGAGAGAGAGAGAGAGAGAAACCTTTGTTTTCAGGACTTATATAGTTGGTGGAATAGGAGGGGGAAAGTCACATATTGATTAATGGGGAAATGCAGTGCCAGCTTTCCTGGGGGAATGTGACTGCCCAAACTTGGGTATGTGGGGGTCTGTTAGCCCAGATCCTTATCTTGCTCCAGACTCTGTTTGTTCATCTTGTTTTAAAACAAATACATGACAGGAGGCAGTTAATTAAAATTGGGGCACTTTCCAAAGCTATTTATGGGCTTTTCTGTAAGCATCAGGGACTCCCTCATAAAACAGATAGTGACCAGAGGTAGACAGTTAACCAAAGCTGTTTTATGGACTGTTTCTTTGGGCACTGGGGACCCTCTCCCACATTCAGGCCTTGGGATGAAAACACAGTTTCAAGGTTTCTTTCCAAGATAGTGGAAATGCTACATAGAATTTCAAGGACTTTGCTTCTTTCTTGCTAACATAGTGTCTCTTGTGATGTTGGAACACCTGGCAATATTATCAGACCAAGCTCAGGCCTGCTGAGTTAGTGTGTGAGACATGTCTCCCTCCTCCTCCCTGCCTCAGTTTACTATTTAATCTACCTAATTGGTAAAAGGTGTTTCCTGGCAGCCAGGGTGCTAGACGCGAGCCAGTAACAGCATTGCAGTCTGAGTTCTTCCTGTGCTGTCTCCTGCCTCAATAGCAGATGCATATATAATATATAATTATATATTATATACCAGTCTATAATATATAGCATGTATTATATCTATATAATATATGATTATAATATACAAATATTATAATTATATAAATATAATGAGTAGTAATATATTATATTGTGTTATATATTATATAATATATTGTAATGTGATGTGATATAATATATAATAATATAGCATACCATATAATATATGATGCAATGTGTAATATTATATATTATATATTACAGACAATATATTATTATGTATTGTTATATTATACATTATATTATAGTACATTATTATAATGTGTAATGTGTAATATAATTATACATTCTATAATATAGACATATAAGGAGATATATTATATATGTATATAAAATGAGGCACTGGCTCCCATGTGCTTACAAGGACCGAGGAGTCCCCTGACTTGCTGTCTGCGGTGTGCAGACCCAGGAAGCTGGTGGTGTGTTTCAGTCTGAGCCTGAAGGCCGGGGAACCAAGGAGCCTGTGTTGTAAATCCCAGTCAAGGGCGGAGATGAGTTGGATGTCGCAGCTAGCTCGGCAAGCAGACCAAGGGCAGAAAGAGAAGGATTCCTCCTTCCCTCCCCTTTCTGCTCTTTTCAGGCCTTGCTGGATTCTGACGAAGCCCCCATGTGGGGAAGGGCCATCTGCTTTGCTGAGTCTACTGGTTCAAATGCTAATCTCATCCAGACACACCCTCACAGGCATGCCCGGAGGTAATGTTTAATCTGAGCACCCTCGGACCCAGTTAATGCAGTTAATCATCATACTCCATTATCACGGCCTTCTTCATCACATTCTAGAACTTTCTCATTAAAGCACAGCCACACAAGGAAGCCTAGGGAGTCAAGTGGGCCCTCAGCTTTCAGGAGGCTCCAAGGCAAGGCCTCTCTGCAGGTGGAGGTAAAAAAAAAAAGAGCTGTCACTTTAGGATGGGTCATCTGAGCTGCTGTGTCTATTCATGAGGCATAAACAGAACCAGCCACTGAGATGAGACCATGCCTTTAATCATAGATGAGATCCACACCTTCAATAATTTCCAGGACAGAGGGTGGGGAAACACTTGGCTGAGACTCAGTCTCCACATGGGGCTGGCACACTGGCAACTGGCTTCCTCTGGTGTCTTTGCTGAAGGTCCTTTGGGTCACCAACAGGAGGGACACAATGAGCTCCCAGCCCCAGTGAGGGAAATCCTCTTTCAGGGCAGGAAGTGGAGAAGAAGGGAGTGCCCACTAGCCATGTGCCCACCTACACCCCACAGTCACAGAGAAGATATCTTCTATCTGAGAGCAAGACTCCCAGGTGATGCTGGGACCATTGCCACTGCAGGCTGGACCTTGTCCCAGGCTCCTAGGTGGTGGCCGACACTTTACCTGAGCTGTGGAAGTGACCAGTTTGAAGCCATTCTCAGTATCATAGATGGGGTGCTGTGTAGGGAGCAAGAGTATTGTATAGCAAACATTCTGGCTGGTCTTCATCCTAGTACCTCTAAAATCTTGGGATTTCTAGAGTGATGGGAGTGTCTTTATTATTCATCTCAAAAGAGGTAGACAAAGCATTAGTATCATTTAACACCTAATGTATGTAGTAAGATATGTCACTTCTCCCCAAATTCACCTACAACAGATTCAATGCAATGCATATTTTCATCCCAGCTGTCTTCTTTGCAGAAACTAACAAGCTGATCCTAAAATTCTTAGGTAAATCTGAGGAACTCAGAATAGCTAAAACAGCTTTGAAAACATATAAAAAAAGAACAAAGCTGGAGCCCTGGCTGGTGTAGCTCAGTAGATTGAGTGCAGGCCTGTGAAGCAAAGGGTCACCAGTTTGATTTCCAGTTAGGGCACATACCTGGGTTGCAGGCCAGGTCCCCAGTGGGGGACACATGAGAGGCAACCACACACTGATGTTTCTCTTCCTCTCCTTCTCCCTCCCTTCCCTTCTCTCTAAAAATAAATAAATAAAATCTTTACCAAAAAAAGTGAAGATCTTAAAAAAAAAAAAAGAACAAAGCTGGAAGACTCACTTCCCAGCTTCAAAGTTTACTACAAAGCTAGGGTAATCAGACCTGACTGGTGTGCCGGTGTGGCTCAGTTGGTTGGGCTTTTGTCTTTTGTCCTCCTGCAAGGTCATCGGTTCAATTCCTGGCAGGGGTTAGGTTCCTGACTGGGGTACATACAAAAGGCAACCAACCAATATTTCTCTCCTCTCTTTATTCCCTCTTTTCCTCTCTCTCTAAAAATAAATAAAATCCTTAAGAAAAAAAAAAAAAGCTAGAGTAATCAGCTCTAGCTAAGTGGCTCAGTTGGTTGGAGCATCATTGCTATACACCAAAAGGTTGGGGGTTCTATCTCTAGTTAGGGCACATACTTAAGTTGTGGGTTCAATCCCCAGTCAGGGCGTGTATGGGAGATATCAATGTTTCTCTCTCTCCCTTATTCTTTCTCTAAAATCAATGAAACATATGCTTGGGTGAGGATTAAAATAAAAGATGAAAGTTAGAGTAAGCCAGACAGTATGGCATAAGGATAGACATTTAGATCAATGAATAAGATCACATTAAGACTCCAGAAACAAATCCTCCCATTCATGATCAGTTGATTTTCAATGAAGTTGCCAAGACAATTCAATGGGGGAAAGAATTCCATTAAAATGTATTTCTGGAGCGAACCCAACCTGATTGTGATGTGTTGTCCTTTTAACACTCTGTTGGCTTTGGTTTGCTGAAGTTTAGTTTTGGACTTTGTATATATGTTCATTAGGTGATATAGCTAATCAGTACAGCTGCATTAATTGCCCACCATGATGGGCGGAGGGGTAAGTAGGAGGATTGGGCAATAGTTGGGAGACTGGACAGGTGGTGGCATTCCCATATGTGTGACCTTCGAAGACTGAGGGCTGCAGGAGGTTTATTTCGTACAAGTGCAAAGACAGAAATATAAATGTTTAGCTATGAGGAAAAGCCTGCACCTGATAAGTATTTGGAAATCCTCACCACACCTGAGGTCTTATAAGCTGTTTCTGCCTTCCTGGGCTCTTCAGCTGTATTTGCTTTGATTTGTTTTCCTGCTAATTTCTTGTCTCTCATTTCTCAGCGCAGCCACATCAGGGGCACAGGATCAGCGGATCACCTCAGCGCCTGCTTCTTCTTCACACCTCCCAAGCCTGTGTCTTGGGTCTTGCAGGCCCCCAGAGACTCCAACCCTCCATTTCCCAAATCCTGGGAGGATGGGGTCCTCTCTGCACACTCACACCCCAACAACATGGTCTGAGGAGGGGAACCCCCCTATCCCACCCGCACCCCGAAGACACAGCTTTGGTCACTGGGAGCTTTGAGCGCTCAGGGAGCCAGAAGTTGGTGGTTCCGCCGCCAAGCCCTCCGCATCTCAGGGACATGCGCACAGCGCCCCCTGCTGCTTCTGAGGAGATGTTATAGAAGCTGCCCAAGGACTCTATCCTTACCCAGCCTGAATCCACACACATAGACACACATATCGCACAGGGCAAACTCTTCTATCAAGAGTTTGAGAGGCAGTACTTATTGGATGGGCAATAACAGTGCCTTCTGGAGTGTTGGAACTGTTCCTTGTCTTGATCTGAATGATGATAACATGGGTGTTTGCGTATGAATGGAATTGTCAAGTATGCATTTGTGATAATTGCATTTTACTAGGTTTTACATCAGCTTCCCCCTCCCCTCCACGGGACTGTGCATGAGAAATGAGGAAAATACTTACATTTTTGGTTCAGCGTCTTGACCATCTTGGGGAGGGGGAGCCTTAGCTTAGAATCACTCTTGTATATGATTTGAAGGGGGGGAAAGCTGCTAAAAAACTAGGAAAAGAATGGTACATTTTTGGTTGTAGAGAAGTAAAGTCTGAGTTTCATTAGGGAGCCTGCTGCCTAAGGAAATATCTTTCCTCATTTCTGGGGAGTACAGGCGAAATAAAAACATAATGAGGAAAGTAATGGAGAGCAGCAGAAGCCAGAAGAATGTGATGGAGGAGCCGAAGCTTGTTTTGCACACCATTCATTGAAAACACTTTTCTTTACCCTATTGAATTGACTTGGTGCTTTTGTCAAAAATCAATTGACATTATACAGGCTCTGGCACAAATAACACCCCTTTTAATTACAAAATATTTTATAACAAAATCATAAGCATGTAATTCTGTAACATAAGAATATCATACGCAAGCACATCAAATGACATTTTAGGTGAAATGTTCAAATTAAAACTATAAATTATTACACCCATATTATTACCCTACCAACCACATTCAAGCAAGCCTTACTTCTTCAGGACTCTGTATATGCCTGTCCTTGACTGAAAGTTCTATTATGTTTTTTTGATCTCTGTCTTTCTCCTTATGCCAGCACCACATTGTCTAATAGGAAGGGTTGAGATCAGGTCGTGTAAGTCTTCCAACTTTGTTCTTCTCTTTTAAATATATACAATAAATAAACAGAGAGACAAAACAGATCTGAGATAAAATTACAAGTTTAGAATCTAGGTGAAAATAATCTTACACATACCAAGACAAGAGAATACCACAAAGTCAAGTACAAATAGCACAGATAGTACAGAGTCAAAAAAAATTCCTGCAATTAGAAAAAAATGGTTTTAAGCATATACTTGGAGGGAAGCTCTGAACCTGAAAAAACTGATCACAATAACCAACACCAAGATGTAGTCTAGTAAAATTTCAAAAGAAAAGAAATATACTATGGAATTTCAAAAGAAAATAAATATACTATGGGCATCCAGGCAAAAAACAAATCACTTACAAGAGAAAGAATATCAGATTATCAGACTTTTTGAGAGCAACACTTTATATCAGAAGAAAATGGAATGACACATTTAAGATATTCAAGGGAAGAATTTGTGAGCCGAGGATTTTAGGTCCAGCCAAAATAATTTCCAAGTACAAAGGCTGTAGATGAACTGATATCAACACACCACAGTCAGCCATGAAGCAGAGATACACAGGGAGCTGGCACAAATAGCATGTGAGTGCAAGAAACACAAAAATGCCAGAATTGGTTTATAAACCATCTTGCTGGCAGAGTAAAATTTACCCAGTAGAAAATGTGTCATTGATGTGCTGGAGGAACTGAGAGGTATGTGTCTCACTTCTCCTGGACCCTGGAGCTCTGAACCACGCAGATTTGACTGTGGTATCATATGAGTGACAGTAATAACTAGCCTCGTCTCATCTGGAGCCTAGCTATGGTCAGAAAGGCTGTGTTGCCCAACTTGGAGCCAGAGGACCAAGTCAGGATCCCTGAGAACTGACTATTGTTCTTGTGGATGAGGATTTGAGGGACCTGGCAGATGCCTGTACCAGTCTGGGCAGCACAATGCTGCTACTGCTTCCTGTGCAGGATATGGTGACAGTGTTTTCCAGGGGCCTAACACTGAGGCAGCTGAGGCAGCTGGGTCCTGGAGCCTGGGAAGATAAAGAGAACAAGAAAGCAGTGAGAGGCTCTGTAGCAGTGGTTGAGAACTTGGCTTCTGGAACCAAGCTGCCTAATTTTGAAACCTGGCTATGCCATTTACATCTGTGTGGCCTGTTTCCTTGTGTGTTAAATAAGGATGATGATGATGATATCTAATTCCTAGTGTTGTAATGAGAATTAAATGTGTTCATAATAGAAAAGTGCCTAGGACCTCACAGGTAGCTCATGTGGTTAGAGCATCATCTCAATATGCTAAGGTTGTGGGTTCAACACAAGAAGCAACTAATAAATGCATAAATAAATGGAACAAAATTAATGACTCTCTTTTTCTCTCTCTCCTTCCCCCTCTCTTTCTCTCTAAAGTCAATTTTTTTTTTTTTTAAAGAAAAGAAAAATGCCTAGAACCGAGTAAGCACTGGGTGGGTGTTAACTATTAACAAAACCATGGTCCAGTCAATACCCAACCGGGTTGAAGAGAGACCCAGGGGCTCTCAGGTGTCTCGTGAACCACAATGAGGCACCTATGCAGTCAGTGATAGAAATTATTTCAATTTTCCCATAGCTCTAACGCTGCAACACAAAAAACTACTTTTATTTTCCAATTCATCTTCCAGATATTTAAACCATTCATTCATTCATTCCACAAAAGTTTATAGTACTGAAAGAAGCCTGCTATACACACATCTGTAGTTTTAATTATTATCAACATATATGTTTCCATGCTTATCATCCAGTACTTTCATAATCATTGTAATGATTACTGTCATTATTGCCTTCCCGCGACGGGGAAGAATGTTAAGGACCGCCTGCCTAGAACCGCGCTGCCGGAACGCGCAAACCACGGAACCCATGGAAGCAGACGTGCGAGTGCTGGAGGGCAGACGCCGGGACGCAATCAGCTGCCGGACCCGGAAGTAGGGGTTGCCAGTGGCTGCCCCGGGAACGCGAGCTGGAGCGGGAGCCGCTGTGGGGCTGAGGGTGAGAGGAAGACGGCGGATCCCGCGCCGCACGGCTCAGGCATGTGGGAGGCGTGGGCCTTCCTTGGGCATGTTTCCCGAATGCTGGCGCCGAGGGGCCCAGCCCCACTGCTAGGGATCGGGTCCCGGGCCGGGCTCTTTGAATTCTCTCCACCTCTTCCCTGGAGGGGATGGACCCTTCACCCCGGAGCTTGTTGTGGGAGGTCCGGGAGGTGGTGATGGGCCAGCGTTTCGCCAGGTGTCTGGGAAGAGCAGGAGCTGCAGTTAATACTCTTCTTCATCAAACCCTCCTGCAGTTCATTAAGATGGGTGTGTTGTTCGAATGTGTCACTGGTAAGGAAACAGGCTCAGGGAGGCCGTGCAGCGGTCGGGCCAGGGTGGGGCCCGGGCCGGCAGGGCTCCACTTCAAGGCAGGTGCCGCTGCCAACCACCGGAGCCCCCGCTCAGTCTTGAGAGCGTCCAGGCGTTCTCTGAGTTGTTGATGTAGATGAAGGAGAGTACTTTGACTTGAACAAATGGACTAGACTCCAGGGGCAGTTGTTTCTCACGGAGGCCTTGTTTTACCTTTTTATCACTCAGCCTTTGGTAACAGGACGTGGGAAGTCAGACCAACGTGAACCTGATGGCCAGTGAGCCTTGGGTTCCTAGAGCCTTTGCAAAGGTCATCTGACGCTGGTCTGAACCTTACTTTACTTTAGCTTAAAAAATGACAACGCTGGCCTTGTGGGGTTGTTGGCAAGATTAAATAAAGTGTTTATAGCAATAATAACCTAGTACAGAGGAGGAGCTTAAGAAATGGTTGTTTCTTTCCCTCTTTTCCTGACTCTATAGGTATTTGAAGTTCCTAAGGTGGGAAATCCTGGGGCTCTAAATGTTGTTCAGACCACTGCTAGGCCTTCTCTGCCCAGCTAAATCTGCTGGTTTGTAAGACACTGGCATGAAATGACTTTCCCTGCAAACAGTCCCTCCCTGAGGTCACGGTCATGTACCTTGTGGTGCTTCTGGTGAAAGTTGACAGGGTAATAACAGACTGACTATCCTGCTACCCCCTTGAACTTTCGGGCCTTCTAATTACAGTCTCAGTTTGGAGTGTTTGCTGTCAGCACCCCTGTAGCACTTGCTAATCTCTCTTTTTGATAGGAGGACCAACTTCAGGCTCAGAGCTTTGGCAGGCAACAGAACAGGACTTGATATACCATGTAGATTACTGGAAAGAACCTCGTTCTAGACATTGATTCCAGCCTTTTAGTTCTGAGGCTACACAATTTTACTTTTTTTTAAAATAGATATTTAAACTTAAAAAAAAAAAACAAAATTTAAGTGAATAATAATGTTTTGCTGGTAGGGCATTAGGGTGGTATGTAAATGAAATTGACAGGACATTGCTTTCAGCTTTTGTTGTAATTGGCTTCTGTTTTAAGATTGAAGATGTGCTTTAATGGAAAAGCCGGGAAGCCCAGAGATTAATCACAGAAAGTTAATCACAGTTATGACTGTGGAAATCTTTTAAGAGATGGAAGGAACCTGATGCAGTTTTTTAAAAAATGTAGCCTGCCCTGGCTGGTGTGGCTCAGTGAATTGAGCCCCAGTTGCAGGCGTTTGGGAGGAAACTGATTGAGGTATCTCGTACACATCGATGTTTCTCTCCCTCTCTCTCCCTTCCCCTTCTCTAAAAATAAATAAAATCTTTTTAAAAAGTATTCAGCTAGAAGTAAGGAAGCATGAGTTTTACTCCAACTTAATCAACTTCCTGGGTTACCTTTGGATAATCCTTTCTGAGCCTTAGTTTGTTTTTGTTCCTTGAAATGAGTGTACTGGATCATCACCAAGGCCCTTTTCTCAGGATTTCACAATTCTGTGTCCTTAAAAGAAATGATATTTTTCCCTAATAAAACAGTGATACTCAGAGTATTACAAAGTACTTAGGCCGTATTGAGGTGTAAACTGTTGAACTAGAACATGTGTTTCTTTACAGCCAGAGCTGCTGTGACCGGCACATGTCACATGTGAATTAGCAGCTGCACAGCCTGACAGGTGAACAGGTGGTCTGGAGTCAGGACCAATGCTGGTGTGCCTTTCTGTGACTGTCCAGTTGTGCCCCTGGTTCTGGATAAATGAGCTCATCCCTTTGAAGATGCTAGAGCGAAATATTTCTCCCTAGAGGGATCTTTAGAGAAGAACCGTAGTGATTTACCGGAAAGGTGTTTAGGATCCTTAGGTATGGGGGAGGGTAGTGGAGATGTAAGATTTCTAGAAACTTTACCCTATGGGAAAAAAGAACATTAAGAAGAAGTGTTTGCAATTCTCTTACAGATTTAAAGTCACTCTTTACATTTTAGGCATCTAAAAGATTATTTTTACTATTCACTTTGCAGGTAGAATTACTCATTACTCATATATTCAGTCATTTATTCAGTCAGTATTTTGCTCATCATTTACTACTGACCATTAGAATGAACCAAACAAAACCCCTGTTCTCCTGGAGCTTACTTAAATTCTAAGAAGTATAAGACAAAAACCAAATAAGTAGATGGAGACTCGGGTATAGTGGTAAGTGCTAGAGGGAGGTAAAGCAGGGCCACTCCTCAGTGCGGGTTGCCCACAGAGACAGTACAGGATGAAGGATTCGTGTGTGGGTGCGAGAACAAACAGGCCTGGATTCGTATCCAAGTTCTGCCGCTTGAGCTTTGGTCTCCCTGACCCTTCAGTTCCCCTTATGGGGCAGCACAGTGACAGTGCCCGCACCCAAGGACACCGGCAGGTGTGGTTTTTTTGGGGGGGTGGTCAGAGCTATTAGATGTCTGGGGAAAGTGACCCAGGTGGAGGCCCGATGGCAGGAGCAGCCCTGGCACACAGGGAGAAAGAGTGGTGTTTGGGGGGATGGGATGGGGCCTGCACAGCTGGCAGTGGCAATGCGGCCTGAGTGGTCCTCAGGTCATGAGCTCTGCAGACTGTCCTTCCAGCAGTTTTCAACTTTTTGTCTCTGGGATGGTGGTGTATTTAAGGCGAGATGCCCAAGTATTTGTTTTGAGGAAAAAAGCAAATTGTTTTATTTGGGGCAGCTTTCTTACAAAGAAGACTAATTTTACTGAGGTCATCCAGTGTCTTGCAGCAAGGGACTGGGTTGGCAGCCCAGGGCTGACTGTGGGCTGCCTCCCGCAGGTAGTGAAAGTATTTTCCTTGGCATCCTTTCTGAAGGCTGCCCTTTCTAGCCCTTCTTTCTCTTTTGGGTTTTATTTTGTCTTTAGTTTTAAATCTATTGTCTTAGTTCTTTTGACCAGTCACATGTGTCCACAGCACTCAATGTAGAAGATGCAAGAGGCAGTGTGGTGAGCAGGAGCCCGCCCACCCCCAGCCCCAACCTTCAGGCACTAAGCCCACCCCACCCCAGGTGAATGCTTTGACCATCTGTTTTCTTTTCTTTTCTTTTTTTAAGATTTTATTTATTTATTTTTAGACAGAGGGGAAGGGAAGGAGAAAGAGGGGGAGAGAAATATCAATGTGTGGCTGCCTCTCACATGCCCCCCACTGGGGACCTGGCCCGCAACCCAGGCATGTGCCCTGACTGGGAATTGAACCAGTGACCCCCTGGTTCACAAGCCGCGTTCAATCCACTGAGCTTCACCAGCCAGGGCAACCATCTGTTTTCTTCAACTCATGAGGGCCTCCCAGATGGCAGCACTCCGTACTCACTGTCATGCACCCAGTTTTCTTCATGTCATTTTCATGGTGACCTGACCCATGTTAGCATTTACCAAGCAGATGCATCCTTCCTGGCCACCCCACGTTGCTCCACTACACACCATACTTTTGTTTAACAATTCCTTGTTGGCCTCCACTAGACTGTGTCCAATCTTCTATCATGAATGATAATGCTGCAGAGAATTCCCCAACAGTGGTTTCCAACTCAGGTGCTACCACGTCATGCGCCTGGGGGACTCATTGTTCACGTGGACAGTCTTGTCAGTGCCTGTTGCTCCCCAAAAGTTTGGATATTCTTGACTCGCCTTGCCTTCCCCCATCTCAGGCCTGTTGACTCTGCCTTCAGAATTTGCCTGGACTCCAAATTAACCTCGCTACCTCTGCTGCTACCATTCAAAGCCCAGTCACTCCCTTCTGGCGGGGCTGCCAGAAGGGTCCCTTTAAAACTTGAAGTCAGATCATCTCCTCCTGTGCTGCCTCCCAGCTCCCTCAGAGCAAACCCCCAGTCCATGGCCGATGCCTGTATTCTACATGCCTGCTCCGTCTCAGCACCCCAGGCCTCCTCGCTCTCCCTCAAGCCTGCCCTGGTCCTTCTACTCTTCCCCCAGACACCAAGGTCTCACTCCTGCCCTGTGCCTCCCATGCCCTGCCCTGCTCTGTCCCATGTGGCACATAGAGATCCTGCACAAAGGACGAACACGGCGCTGTGTTCCCTGCACCCAGGGTTGGGCTGAGCATGTAGTAGGTGCTCCGCAAATACCTGTAGGATCATTGATTTTATTCCTGGAAGGGCAGTTGCTGGGGATGTGCACTCACAATGTGAGAGCTGTCGTAGAGGTTGCTCTGACCGAGCTTCCACTGTCTACGTTTGAGTTTGCCTGACCCCACACCCTCACCCGTGTGTGGTCAGACCTGCAGTCTCCGCTGGCTCTGATTTGCTTATGAGCGTTGTTGGACATTATATTACAAAGGGCTAATTTCCTCATTACATGAACAAGTCCTAAAAATAAAACAGCGATCTAGTTGACAAAAATCGGTAAAAAATATGAATCAACACATCACAGAAAAGGAAACCAAATGCTTGTAAACATGAAGAGGTGTGCTCCTGAGCTTTGAAGTACTTAGGAGTTCTTTTTTAAATACCAAAGTAAATGTTTTCTTCTAGTATTTTTCTGGTTTCTTCTTCTTCTTCTTTTTTTTTTTTTTTACTTAAGTCTGCTAGATCTAGAATTTGATTTGGTGAAAATTATAAAGCAAGAGTCTAACTTTATTTTTCTTCCCAGAAGGTTGCCCAGTTGTGTCAATGAAAACCTTTTTTAAAAAATACGTTATTTATCAATGTCAATACCATATTTATAATGATTAAAAAGGCAGGGTTCATACATTTCTTTTATTCGGCCACCAGGCATTAAATGTCCTGTATCAGGCCCCACACCAGCTGTTTCAGTTGCCAACAGTGAGTCAGACAGCAGGCCACTCATGCGCTAGCAGGGAGACATGCGGCAGTAACTAACTGGTGTGGTGTGCAGCGGGCTTTAAGGAGCTGGGGTTAGGAGGAAAGGATTCACCCAGCCAGTGGGAGTGGGGAGAGCTCTTTAAGGAAGAGTTACTGCTTGAACTGGGTCTTTGGATGGTTGAGCAGCACTATCCAGGCTTGGAGAAACGTTCCAAGCAAAAGGGACAGAAACCTGAAAGTATGTTTTTTCTTTAGGTAATGGTGTTCAGTTTAATTAGCCAGAGCATGGCCTGCCAAGCAAGAGGGCTGTGGGGCTGGCGGGAAGGTAGATTGGAACCTGCTGTGAAGGACCAGTGAGCTCTGCTGGGGACTGGAGCCTCTGGCTAATGGGTCTCAGGCCTGGTTGTGGGTCAGAAGGCCCTGGGGACCCCGGCCTGGATGTCTGCCTTTTCAGAGTGTCCCAGGGCTCAGCCAAGGAGGAGGTGCTGCTCTCAGCCCTGAGGAGGACAAGGAACTGTAGCAGGGGAGGAGGGCCAAGCATCTACCCTGCCCTGGCTCCAACCCAGACCCAAAGGGCCCAACATCTTCCTGGCCTGGATTGGGGAGAAAATTGACCTGAGGTCAGAGAATCACCTTAGCTTCTCCCAGGTGAAGCCAAATTCCCAGTGTCATCTCTGAGCCAGATCAGTTGTCCTGGGCAGTCGTCTGTGTGTCAGATGTGTTCAAGTTTCCATAACTTTTTTTCTTGTCTGGGGTTTTCTTTTTTGTCTTTTCAAGTGAGTTTTCTTGTTAGCAAGTGGTACAAGTTCCATTGGAAGCATTGCTATTTTCTGTGTCTCGTCTTCTCTTTAGGAGTCGGTGTGGATAGTGGTGTGGGCTGCTGAAACGCTGTCCCGGGACTCCTCCCTTGCCTTTTCCCTGAACTGGAGCCAGGTGTAAGATAAGATGAAGACCGTGCTCATGGTTGCGGAAAAGCCGTCCCTGGCCCAGTCCATTGCCAAAATCCTCTCTCGAGGTAGGGAAGACCCACCCTAGCATCTCTCTGGCTTTGGTCTGCAGCCATGGCCATTCCTGTTTTGCACATTCTTTCTTTCTTTTTCCAAAGTACGACCCTGGCCCGCTGGAGTAGATGCGGTTCAGGAGAGCAGGCATTCATGAAGCTCCTTGGTGTTGGTCACTGTGGGATGCGTTTACTGCCACAGCCAGCATGAGCCAGGGCGGGGCTCCCAGGAGGCACAGGCACTGTTCACAGCATAGCAGCAGGTGCAGACAGGCCCCTGTAAGAGCGCTGTGCTGGTCAGGGTTGGTGGTCGCACACAGCAGCAGCTAGCCCTGGTGACTTACACAGAAAGGGCATTTACTGGAGGGAGGGAGACACAGCCGGGACCACACCCTGGCCTTAGTCTGACGAGGCCGTGCTGCAGGCATCATTGCCCCAAGCACAAGACCCTGGCCCCTACCTTTGACCCTGACTGCTATAGCCTCTTCCCACAAGCCTGATGTCACTCAAGAGCAGCCACTAAGCTAAACCTTGGCCATGGCCTTCCCAAGACACCAGAGCCCTGGGAAATGGAATGTCTGCCCACACCCCAACTCTGGCCACTGGGGTGCTTGGTGCCGCTTCCCTCCTTTCTCTGAATTCCCTCCAAGTAGGAAGGGTATTTGGATCCTGGGGACCCAGAAATGGCAAACATTCACCCTGACCTCCTCTTGGTCCCGAGGGTGAAGGAGGAAGTGACCCTGAGACAAGTGGGCTAAGAAGTCATGGTCTGAAGGAGAGGGGAGACCCCAGAAGTAGTGCTTGGTCCCAGGAGCTGAGAACGTTTGGCTGAGGGGCCATCTGTGGGGAGCATGAGATGACACTGTTGGATTCATTACTAGGGTGTTCCTGGGGACCTCTGAGTAAAGTTTGAGAGAAGGTAGTCAGAAACCAAATTCAAGAGTGAACACAGAAATGCAGAGAAAGAGCCCAAGAGCATCTGCTCTTGAGCGTTCAGAGGGGGCGCCCCTGCCCTCCAGTCGATGTGGAGCTCTCCATGGTGAGCACACTGCTGGTTGGTTACCAGTGGTGTTTTCCCTGTGAACTGTGACACCCCTCAGCACCTAGTTCCCCCATCAACCTGAGGGATGTTACCACTGACTGCTCTGGGGAAGGGGCACACTGGCCCTCCCAGAGGCAGCATTGGGGCCCGGGGCCACTGAGGCAGCTTCAGCCCGCGGGAGCAGCCACCGCCATGCTTCCCCCTGCAGGGAACATGTCCTCACACAAAGGGCTGAATGGGACATGCTCGGTGCACGAGTACACAGGGACCTTCGCTGGCCAGCCGGTCCGCTTCAAGATGACGTCTGTCTGCGGTCATGTGATGACCCTGGATTTCCTGGGTGAGCCCCCCACCCCCTGCCCACCCATGCCATTGAGGGATGCCCTGCACAGTGCTTCCCAGGGTCCAGTTGGAACCAGGGGAGGGCTCCAGGCAGAAGTGTCCAAACCCATGAGTCCTGACGCCAGCAGGTTGGAGAAGCCACCCAGGGTCTCTGGATGAGGCATCCAGACCTCAGGCTTTGGAGGTCACCACCCATGGGCCCCCTCCCAGCGGCACCCTTAGTCACTGCATGCCCCGTGTACCTTGCTGTGCAGACTGGAGAGGGTGCCCACTGGGGGGTTGGGGGGGCTGGTCTGAACAGGTGCTTGGAGGAAAGCTGCTTGCCGCTCCTGCTGAGTCACTTCGTGGCTGTCATCTGCTGAGTCACTTCGTGGCTGTCATCATCATCTTCATTTTGTTACTGTCATCCATCATCTTGGAATGGCCAGCGTTAGTGACGCACTGGGGCGAGGCAGGGCAGCATAGTCAACAGGAATCCGCCTGGGCTTCAAACCACACTCTTCTGGCTCACAGGCTGGGGCTGGGCCGGTGACTGGGCCTCCATGCCTTTCCGCTCCTCATGTGTGGAGTGGGTCTTAAGACAGTGCCATTCACTTCCCAGGACTGTCTGCAGACTCAATGTGACAGTGGTGGTGGAGTGCTTAGCACAGGGACAGGCACACAGCAAAGCCCCAGGACTTCTGCTGCTCAGTGGCAACAGTGACATCGATTCACTTGTGTGGCTGAGCATTCAGACCCTGAGCTTTACCACTAGCCTGCAGATGGGGAGCTGGGATTTGAACTTGGCTCTATCTGACCCAAGTCTTTCAGGCTGCAGGAAATCAGGCCTAAAAGAAAGGCAGAGTGCTGAGTGTGTGAGCACCAAGTCCTAAGTAGTGAAGTAGGTGGGTGTTTCCAACATGGGGCTCAAAAAGATTGATTCTCCATGGGCATCAACTGAGCGCCCATCATGTGCCCCATCAGGTGCAGGGTCGGGGAAGAGGCTTACAGAATCCAGGCTGGGAGAGAAGACAAAGGCGTGTGTTGCGTGGCTCAGTGCTCTGGCAAAGTGAGCCAGCCCAGAATGGCACTTCTAGACACGGGGATCGTCCTGGAAGTGAGGCTAGAGCAGCAGCCCTGCCCCGTGGTAGGTCCCATGGCAGTTGAGGTGTGGTGTCAGCTCACAGGCAGGAGCAGGAAGGCTGCTGAAGGGAGGCTCTGTCTCTGATTGTGGAGGTTGCCCCAGGCAAGCCAGTCTCCAGGCCTCTCTCTCCCTACTTGCAAGGCAAGACCATGTTATGACGGCCACAGAGGCCAAGCTCTGAAGTGCGATTCAGATGTCATTGTGCCTGGGGTTTGCAGGCAAGTACAACAAATGGGACAAAGTGGACCCCGCAGAGCTGTTCAGTCAAGCCCCCACAGAGAAGAAGGAAGCTAACCCCAAGCTGAACATGGTGAAGTTCCTGCAGGTGTGTGGAGCGGGTGGGGCAGAAGCAGGCAGGGAGGCCCTTCCCCTGGCTCCCTCCAGCCCAGCCCTTGGGCAGACCTCTCAGCTCTCTCTGTGAGCGCCCCCAGCTGGCCCACGAGGCACCTTTCAGGCCTGCTGCTCATTCCCCACTCTCCCACCACACTTAGCCCCCAGAATTCTTTTAAAGTAGTTTGGTGGTGGTGGTTCTTTCTATTTTTAAACAAATGCATGTACATTATGGAAAATTAGGATATGTAAATAAGTATAAAGAAGGAAGATTATTTATAGTCACAGTACCCAAGACAACCACTATTATTAACATGTAGGGTTATTTTATTTCAGTTCTTTTTCTGTGCAATTTTCGGGGTTAAGATCTTACTGCATTTTTAACGGTTTTTTGTCCACAAAACAATAGTTCTGAACTCAGTTGTTTTCTGAGTGGCTAAGCCAGTCTAACTAGATAGTTCCTCTGCTTAGCCTGGGCCCCTGCTCTGAGTACCAGGCTTTTTAAACAGCAGGGGTGTGAGGGGGCCGGCTGCTCTGTGGGAGTGCTGTGGGTGGGGACTGAGGGGCACGGGCTGTGGCAGGTGCGACTCACCCTGTGCTTTGTGGCAGGTGGAGGGCAAAGGCTGCGACTACATCGTGCTGTGGCTGGACTGCGACAAGGAAGGGGAGAATATCTGCTTTGAGGTAGGGGTGGACCCCACTGCGGTCCTCACTTTTGGCCTTTCCTGCCACCTGTCCCACACCACTCCTGAGCCCGGGGTAGGGAATCGACTACGTTGGATTAAAAATGCCTTTTATTCTCCTTTATTTTAGAAATTTCTCTAGACACTTTAAAATGTGCACTCTACTAAGGGTGATGGAGCGTTACTTCACCTTCTGGGGGCACGTTGTATGGGCAACAGTAAAAGGGCAGAAATTGCTAGATGGATTTGTGTGTCAGAATGGGGCTTTGTCAAGGAGAGAGGTAGTTTTCAGCATTTAGGGGCACTCGGCCCCTTCCGGGGACCTTGGATCATGCTGGTTGACACCCGGGAACCTCCCTCACTCCTGTCACTCGCCTCATTCTTCTCAGCGTCCGCCTCACATGTCCTCTCCCCACCCAGGATGCCCTCCCATACCTGCCTTGGCCTTGGTGCCCTCATGCTGGTTGTGACTACCAGTGTCACCTGGTGCCCCTCAGGCTGTGACTCTATACAGGTCACCCTCCTGCCTCTGCACCCCTAGCTCCTCACCCCTGAGGACCGGCATCCCTTGGGGCCCAGGAAATGCTTCCAGCACAACAGGGGAGATTGGGGCACCCAGCATTCCAGCACAGCACCCTCAGCAAACTGATCACACTCCATCCCTTCCCAGATACTGCTTTCCTGTCCCCTCCCCTGCAGGGCCACCCCTCCGCAGGGGGTCTGTGCAGCTGAGGGTAAAGAAGGGTGGCAGCTCATGGGGCTTTCTCCCTTCAGAATCGAAGCCACTTCTTCCCTGTAAAGAAGCTGCATGGCCAGGCTCCAGCATGACTCCCCTCCCACTGCACGGCCTTCTTAGTGAGTCTTGACTCTAGGACCCCTGCTGTGCTTTGCCCACCACCACCCCCCCCCAGCTACCTGAGCCCCCCACAGTGGGGGTCATAGGGCCTGCCCCCTCCTGCCCGTTGCCTTCTCCTCTTCTCCTTTTCTCTGCCTTTTCTCCAGTCTCTTAAAAGTGCTACCCACCCTTCCCAGAGCTCCCTCCTCTAGAAGAAGGGGAAATGGGTCAAATGGGGTAGATTTGGTGATTCTGATTTCCCTTGTGTCCTTGGCAATAGCATTTCTGGGTTTGGCAAGAATGGAAGGAAGTAAGAGAAGGTGGCAGCCTGCAGGGCAATATAAGAAGGGGGTGTTTGAGTAAATTTGTAGACAAAAGGAAGGAAGCCATGTGGCAGGAGTATGTGGAGAGCCTGAGGCTTCTGGAAGGGGAGAGAGGCAGAGGAGGGTCTGGCAATGGTAGAGAGGGGGTCACACACACAGCTGGGGAGGCTCAGTCCTAGAGAGGAGTTGGGCCCACAGGTGGGGTGTGGAACAGGAGCTAGAGATCTCAGGAGTCAGAGGCATCACAGCCAGCTACCTCCCTCAGGTCCTGGATGCTGTGCTGCCTGTCATGAATCCCGCCCATGGGGGTGACAAGACAGTGTTCCGGGCCAGATTCAGCTCCATCACGGACACGGACATCTGCAACGCCATGGCCCGCCTCGGCGAGCCTGACCACAACGAGGCGCTCTCAGTGGATGCCCGGCAGGAGCTGGACCTGCGCATTGGCTGTGCCTTCACCAGGTGCTGGCCACCCTCCCTTTGGCTATAGTCCCCACCCTTGCTGGTCCCCATCCTCAGTTCCCAGCCTGATCAGCATCCTGCAGTTTTCAACACTTTAAAAACCCTGAAGAAAACTGTCTCAATAGACCAGCGCTTAAAAAGCAGCGCGTCTGTCCACACTGCATGCATCCTGAGGAGAGGGCAGAGGGCGGGGTGTAACAGAGGGGCTCCTGGCCCAGGATGGTCAGAATGTCTGCTCCTTTCCCACTTCGCTGTGAGGTGACACGCACTAACAGCGCCCCCCATGCTGAGCATGTCCTCTTGCCCTGTGTTCCCAGTGGGGAGCAGCCAGCCACCTTGGCCTCCTTGCCGTGCCCACCAGCTCAGCCATCCCGTACTCCCACCGGTGGTTAATGGTGGTGTCTTGAGCAAACACATGACTGAAATATCTTTTTCTCCCCCACCCCCACCCCTCCTTCTAGGTTTCAGACTAAGTACTTTCAGGGGAAATACGGCGATTTAGACAGCTCTCTCATCTCCTTCGGGCCATGTCAAACCCCTACCCTGGGGTTCTGCGTGGAGAGACATGACAGAATCCAGTCCTTCAAACCAGAGACCTACTGGGTGCTACAGGCCAAGGTTCTCTTCCCTTCTGTGTTCCCGCTGGGTCTTTCCAGGTTTGGGAGTGGGTTCTGAGAGTTCCCACCACCACCATCATCATCATCATCATCACCCTCTAGGCCCCAGAGGCTGAGGGCATAACTGTAGACAGAAGTAAAGGAGGCAGGCCAGAGAAGGGTCTGCAGGGTGCCTAGGGAACGGACCCCAGCTTTCTTGGAGAGGCAGGCTAAGGCTCAGCAAGAAACATTGAATTTGGATGAATGGGAAGAAACTCAGCTTTGGTGGTGTGGGATGAGGTCACCCCTTGAGGCCATCAGCTGCCATAGTCAGGTCCAAGGACTGCCTTTCAAAATTTTTAAGGTTTTGGAACCTTCTTCAAATAAAAGCCTCCATGGAAGATTCTTATAAAATTTGGTACATAATACAGAGCTGCTCTGGTTGACATGGCGCTGGGGACCCCAGGGTGAGGCCACACCCAGCGTTGGTCAGGCATCAGGACGTAGATAAGGAGGGTGTGAGAGATGGAGGCTCTGACACTCCTTAAGACACATCAGCCTCAGCTGTGGGCTCCCCTCACGAGACCATCTGCCTAATTTCAGGGGGAGACCAGCTGTCAGAGCAGCCTTTGCCTGGGGAGGGGCTGCGTAGGCACAGTTCTGAGACTTTAGAGCAGGGGCCATTTTGCTCCCAGACAAGGGCCAGCTTCATCTGCCCTAATCCTCTGGCAACAGATTGACCTGGATTCTTTCTCGCCTCCATTCTCCTTTCATTCTTCCTGCAGGTTAACGCTGATAAAGACAGATCCCTCCTTTTGGACTGGGACCGAGTGCGGGTGTTTGATCGGGAGATCGCACAGATGTTTTTAAACATGACCAAGCTGGAGAAGGATGCCCAGGTGGGCCTGCTCCATCCAAATCTGTCACCCCTGCCTGGGGGGGGGGGGGGTAGGAATGGGATGCCTCTGGCTGTAGGAACAGCTTATGACCTAGGGTCACATCTTTCTCCCCCTTTCTGAAACACAGACATCTTCCGGAAAGAACAGTTACACACACACACACTCCTACTGAAATAGTTCTGCCTGCCTCGGTGACCGTAGCATGCTGCATATCTTCTCTGCGTTGGGCACCATCCCCCTGCTGTGACCTGCCAGGCCCCTTCCATACTTCCCTTCCCATGTGACCCTGTGGGCATCATCTCCTTTTGACAGGACTTCATTTCACACAAATGTCCCTTTTCTGTGATATCCAAAGCTGACAACTGCTGAGGGCTCTATGTGCACAGCCACAAACCCACCCAGGGTCACACAGCTAACGCAGACGGGTCTGGGATCCCAACTCCAGTCAGCTTTCATGGCCTTTGTGGTGCTGCGTTTCTTACTCAGGGTTTTATGAATTGGAAGGACATGCTTCCTGACCATTAGGAAGAAGGTGACACCACCTGGCAAGGAACTGGCTCTGGGAGGATCGGGAGGTTGGGTGGCAGGCCCATGGCCACTGCAGCAAGTGCCATGCAGCGGTGACAGCTACCAAAGCTACTGAGGTGCCTTTTCTTGTCCTTGAGCCTTCCTTGAGTGCCTTCTTACCCACCTGTGCAATTTACTCAGGCTTCCAGCACTTTCTAAAGCCACTCCATGTTGTTACCCTTGGCCACGTTCCTACAGAGATGCCATTGCTACTGTCTCCAGCTCTCACCCTGGTGATCCAGCCTTCTCGGCTGCACGTGCACAATTTGGCCTCAGTGTTCAGCCCACATTCATCAGTCTGGCATTGGAAGGCCCTGCCCTGGCCAGGTCTGTGTGGAATTGGCAGGAAGGAGCTGTCGGAGTTGAGTTGTTGGAGTTGTTTTTGCTGCAGGCAAAACAGTCTTCTGTTCTGACAGCTGTCTAATTTAGAGGTTGAAAGAGGTAGCTCACCAGTATTTTATTTAAACTGCATGGTATTCATAAAAGTTTCAGAATAGTTACCAACATTTAAAAATTATAAGATTTCACATTGAAATCTCAATTTTTAGCTTCTCTCGACAAGTCAGCAGATGCAGCAACAGCAGCAGGGCCTGGCGGAGTGCTTAGGCTCCCCGAGGGCAGCCACCCACCGAGACAGCCTGTGCCCAAACCCACCAGGCCCACTGCCATCCCCAGGGCCTCGCTGACACTGGCTCCTGTCTGGTTTTGAATTTACAACCCATTTTCTCTCTGTGTGTTTTTTTAAATACTGATTTTAGAGAGAGAAAAATAAAACATCACTTTGTTGTTCCACTTATTTCTGCATTCATTGGTTCATTCTTATATGTGCCCTGATTGGGGATCAAACCTACAACCTTGAATCAGGACCGTGCTCTAACCAACTGAGCAACCAGGACAGGGCTGCAATACTTTCCTGCCTCTTCCCCATTCCTCTAGTTTTTCTCTCTCCCTAGAAAATTCTTTAGAAAATTATTATCTTTTTTCCTTCTGGGCCTGATAATTCATTCAGATCTTGAGAGCACTGTGAGGAGTGACTTTGAGAAGCACAGAGACCAAGTCAGTGGAAGCAGACCCTGTGCCCATCCATCCTAATTCTCTATTTTGCTGTCTCTCCCCTCCCCCCAACCCCCAAATCACTGAATCTCTTCTGTCTTCTAGGTCGAAGCCACAAGCAGGAAAGAGAAGGCCAAGCAGAGGCCACTGGCCCTGAACACTGTGGAGATGCTGCGTGTGGCTAGCTCTTCCCTGGGTATGAGAGCATCTCTCTAACCCCCCAATAGATTTCCTGGAGCAGTCACACAGCACCCCCATTCAGCCCCATTGTGGTCCCTGGGGGCACAGGGCAGTGCTGGCCTTCTTATCTCTGCTAACATTCTCCCTCCGTGCTCACCTGTGCTACTCACCCACCTTCTGTGCTCACCTGTGCCAGCACACACCCTCTTCACATGCTCACCTGTGCCACTCACCCACCTTCTGTGCTCACCTGGGCCAGCACACACCCCCTCCACGTGCTCACCTGTGCCAGCACACCCCCCTCCACGTGCTCACCTGTGCCAGCACACCCCCCTCCACGTGCTCACCTGTGCCAGCACACACCCTCTCCACATGCTCACCTGTGCCACTCACCCACCTTCTGTGCTCACCTGTGCCAGCACACACCCCCTCCACGTGCTCACCTGTGCCAGCACACACCCTCTCCACATGCTCACCTGTGCTAGCACCCCCTGTCCATGCAGTGTCACCTGAGGCTTAGGAGGGAATCTGAGCCTCGTGCAGATTTAATTTATCTTAAATTCCACAGAGTGGAAACAGGTGAAAAACAGGAGAGCGAATTCCATTTCACAAGATTGTTAGTTAATACTTAACAGCTTCCTTGAGTTTATGTAGGGACAACGCAGACCATGTCATTTTAAAAATGTCTGAGGAACCCCTGCCAGGATTGAACACATGGAAAGCCATCAGCAGGGCCACCCGCAAGGCATGCTCTTACATGCCCCTCAGAGGCATTAAACCATGGAGTTTCATCTCCAGATACAAACTCTGGTCCAAATCCCAGCTCAGCCACAACCTTCCTTGTCCCAGAGCCTCAGTTTTGTCATGAGAAAAGAGGATAACCATAATTAGTTCCATCCCTCGGGGCTGCAAGGGTTAAATGACTGAAGTAGCACATCCTAACAATAGTGCTGCTAATGATTATCACTACCCAAGAGGGACACCTGACATTAGCGACATTAGTGTCCCAGAGCAGCTTCCCTGATGCAGGGGAGAGGTCAAGACCCATCTCTCCCGCCTGGGACAGGTGAGCTGTAGTCTCTCTCAGCCTTGTTTCTATAATAGCGAGAAGGGGGTTGGGCTGGACAGTTGGTGGCCTCCAGGCATTGGTGGCCCCTCAGTGGTCTTAGGGAAACCATGATCAATATCTGGAGCCTCATCCAGGGATCGTCAGAGGCAACAATGACATTGAGTGACCAGTCTCTGGTGCCAGCCTCTGCTGGTCACAGAGGAGCAGGAAGACAAGCCCACTCTCAGTGGCCCGGGAATGCTATGAGGACAGAAATACCCAGGAGGCTCCGAACGGAGGGCATGTGCTAATTCTGCTGCCATAGCAGATGTCAGCAGGCCCTGAGGCATGGTGATGTTTCCATGCCAGAGGGTGAGAGGCAGGCGGTCTGAAGGCCAAGTTGTCAGTACAGCTACCAGCATCTTGTGGGTGACACTGAGCATCCCTGTCCTTGGTCCAGCCTCATAGGTTAAGGACCTCTGCTTTGGATCAGGCATAGGCACTTGGTTAGCATTTCTGCTCTGGGCCTTGCCTGCTCAGATTCACTGTCACCCCGAAGGAGGCCCTGTTTGCCTTTGGGGGAGCCTGAGGGCCCAGGCCCTGGGCAGGCACCTGGCCGACCTGGGCATTCTGGGCCGGCTGAGCCTCCTGTCTCTCACAGGCATGGGGCCACAGCATGCCATGCAGACTGCTGAGCGGCTCTACACTCAAGGCTACATCAGCTACCCACGAACCGAGACCACCCACTATCCCGAGAACTTTGACCTGAAGGGCCCTCTCCGGCAGCAGGCCAACCATCCCTACTGGGCTGACACGGTGAGCAGAGCCAGGCCCTGACCCCCATACACACCTGTTACCAAGGCCTTGGGACCCAGGTCAGGACCAGCCAAGTCCAGGACTGGCAGCAGCTCCCTGTAGGTGGGAGGGCAACCACACCCATACTCACGCTTGGCTTTGTCTTCTCTCTCAGGTGAAGCGGTTGTTAGCAGAAGGTATCAACCGCCCACGGAAAGGTCATGATGCTGGTGACCATCCCCCCATCACCCCCATGAGGTCTGCCACAGAGGCTGAATTAGGTATCAGGTGATCCCCTGCCATTCTCACACTTGCACACTCATATTTACACATACACACTTTAAGCTTCTGGCAAGGGAGGGGAGAGAAGCCACAGTGACATAGGACCTCTGCATGGTGTCAGGCCCTGTGGGCAACGAGGAGAGTCCCTCCAGCGCCCGTCTGCTCCTGGCTGTGGCAAAGGAGGTCACCTGAAAGTTATGCTCCCTCACCATGGGACAGGACAAGAGTGAAATGTGATGGCAGGTGTGCCTGAGTGCAGGGTACAGGCAGCTGCTCATGGGGACCCTAGAACAGAGGAGACCAGGCAGGAGGTGGGAGGGTGAGGTGAGTGGGCAGGTAGCTGTGGGCAGAACGGGATAAGACCAGGACAGAGTGATGAGCCCAGAGTGACTGGATCGAGGCAGTGCTGGTGGCCACGTGCTGGGAGCAGGCAGAGGAAGGGAGAGCCATGCGGGTGGAGGCGGGAGCTGCTTGTGCACAGCCCCGTTGGGAGGGAAGTGGGGGTGGCATCACTAGAGAGGGTCAGGCCCGGTGCTCGAATCGCAGTCCCATCTGGAAGCAGGGCAGGAGATGGGAGCCATGGCTGTGGAGGAACCACCAGGGCACAAGAGACTTGTTTTCCTTGCCATGCATTTCCTCCTCTGGGGCGCCCTGTGGCTCTGCTTGTTGAATAGGAGCCAGCAGGTCCTCAGAGCCAGAGTCCTGGCTGGTGACCCACATCTGTGTTTACTGCAGGGAGCGAGGCATGGCGGCTCTATGAGTACATCACCAGGCACTTCATTGCCACGGTTAGCTATGACTGCAAGTACCTCCAGAACACCATTTCCTTCAGGATCGGGCCGGAGCACTTCACCTGCACGGTGAAGACCGTCATCTCACCAGGTAAAACTGCAGGCCCCAGCTTTGCTCCTCTCCTCCATTCCACAGGTGGATGGCACGCTCTCCACTGGACCGGGAGGTGGAGGCCCAGGGTCTGAGGCAGCCCCTATCTCTCCAGGCTTTACAGAGATCATGCCCTGGCAGAGCGTGCCCCTGGAGGAGAGCCTGCCCCCCTGCCAGCGGGGCGACACCTTCCCTGTGGCCGAGGTGAAGTTGCTGGAGAAGCAGACAAGCCCACCTGACTACCTGACGGAGGCCGAGCTCATCACCCTCATGGAGAAGCATGGCATCGGTGGGTGTGCCCACCTGCTGCCCACCTGGGCCCTGGGCCTGAGGGTTCCCCTCCCAACCCTGGAGCCCAGGAGGCAGTGCTTCCAGAGTGGCCCAATGACCCTCCCAGGCCCCGCACCTGGTGACTGGGACCCAGGGAGTGACTGACTGAGCCAGGCAGGGTGGCAGCGGGCAGTACCTCACCAAGGTGTCCATGTCGGAACCAGGCCTTGCCCATGAAGGCCGAGGTGTGCCCTAATGCATACTGACACCCAGGATGCCAAATGACTCGTTTACAAGAAAAGCAAAAGGGTCAGACCAGAGTCCTCCTCAGTGCACACAGCCAATGGGAGTCTGTCCTAGAATCCAGTGACAAGGAAACCCAAATTCAGAGGCGCTGCTTCCCTGTAGGGAAGCTTAGAGCCCACCAACAGCCAGAAGCTCCTGCACAATAGCCAGGTTTCCAAGTGGAATTGGCAGCCCAGGGCCATTTACTGGCTCAGTATAGTTGCTAATGCACACACCTCACAGGCAAGGTGGTCTCGCACAGTCCCCGGGCCTAGGGGCTATGACCTGTGTCCTCTCACACTTGAGGCCACCTCCCCAGGCAGTGTTCCTGCTGATGGACACTGCCCGGTTGCTGATGTGCTATCCCAGGTGACCAGACCCCTCCCAGTGCACAGACTTTGGAGGGTCCTGGGACAATCTAGGCCTTGGTACCTGGGCCTGGCTCCATCACTGATAGACCTACAGGAGACTGCCAGGGAGCAGCTCACCTAAGTCCAGGGCAGTGGCCACAGCATGGCCCTTGCAGGAGAGCTGAGCCTGCTTCTTCCCAAGGGCCTGGGTGCCTATGTGGGTTGTGTCTTGGCAGTCCTCAGCCTACTGGGAGGTGCGGGTGCTGCTTCCTCAGTATCCTCTGCCCCTTCCTAGTGATCAAATTGAGTTTGCAGAAGTGAAGAGCACTCTTGTGACCTGAACCAGACAGTGGGCAAGGTTGGTTTTGTCACCAGGGCCCCCAGGGCTATATAACAGGACCTGGCGAAAGCTGCCCCTCAAGCCATGACAAGAATGCAGCGAGGAGCTGGGGAAGCCACTGAGTCACACAGGGGTCCTGGCAGGCAGGCAGCAGCAGGCACAGCACCACTCAGAGCACGCTACACAGGGCTCAGGTCCCGTCCCCACCTCATCCTGTGAACATGGGGCCTCCGCAGGCTACTCAGTCTCCAAGCACCAGCCAGGAGGCTCATTGGCCAGGGAAGCAGTAATGGTAGCATCTGGCAGTGCCAGGTGACCTTGAAGTCCTTTAGGGAGGTGTGTCCCAGAACTTTGAGCCTGTCATGGGGCCAGAGCACCAGGAAATGGGCAAAGCAGAGCAGGCTTTGAAGAGGACAATTTGGCAGTGAGTATGTGAGCTCCACATTCAGGAGGCTGGCGCTCTGGCTCCAGAATAGGGTTATTGCCACAGGATGGAGGTTGGAGAGGCCAAGGAGGTCTTACTAGATGTGAGGGGCAGGTCAGATGAGCTCTCTGCCTTGGCAGAGTTCCTTAACCTCTCTGAGCCTCTATAGAGTGGGAATTAGCGTCTGGCGCTGGGAGCACCATCCTGGGATTTGTACGGCAATTCATGAACAGCACGTGGCACAGTGCCTGGCACAATGCTGGCCGGAAGCAGCACAGAAGAGGCTAGGAGCCAGGGGCCCATGACTGGAGGAGGTAAAAGGGAGTCCGCAGTCTGATGGGGAGTGTTGGGCAGGCCAAGGGACACCAGGGCCTTGTGCATTTCAGGGACAGACGCCAGCATCCCCGTGCACATCAACAACATCTGCCAGCGCAACTATGTGGTCGTGGAGAGTGGGCGTCGGCTCAAGCCCACCAACCTCGGCATTGTCCTGGTGCACGGCTACTATAAGATTGGTGAGTTCAACCAGCCAGTGTTCCCTGGGCTGCAGCTCCGCCTTTGTCAGTGCGGAGCCTCCCCTAGCAAACCCTGTGGTGAGCCCCAGCTCCTGCTGCAAGGGTGCTGCACTGGCCACCCTAGGACCGGCCCCAGCAGGGGCTTGGAGTGGTGGATGGTGAATGGACAAGTGCAAAGGATCCAAAAGGGGAGACAAGGGCCCTCCCCACAGACTAGTTACTGGCTAGGCCTGGATCCGCACTGCAGGGCTTGTATGCTCTGTCCCCTCGTGGCCCGAGGAACATAGACATGGCCCAAGAACTGCCAGGAGCCCATCTGTGATGCAGTCCCAGAGGCAATTGTCCCTGGTGACTCCACCTAGGATTTTTTCTGGGTGGGAGATCAGGAAAGGTCTGGGGCTGTGGGGTCCAGCCTGGTACCTTCCAACTCCAGCTGGAACCAGGACCCCTCGGTGGGAATGCTCACAGTGGTACCCCTCACCTGCAGATGCGGAGCTGGTGCTCCCCACCATCCGCAGTGCCGTGGAGAAGCAGCTGAACCTGATCGCCCAGGGCAAGGCTGACTACCGCCAGGTCCTGGGCCACACCCTGGACATCTTCAAGAGGAAGTTCCACTACTTCGTTGATTCAATTGCAGGTGAGGTCTGCCTCTTCCCTGCCCCTGCGTCAGAGCTGCCACCACTTGGGGTGCCCAGGGTCCCCAGGTGAGACCAGCCCCTAGATCTGGGCTCCAGGCCTCTGCTGTATGATGGGTCATCATTGGGCCTGTACTAGGACTGAAGAACCAGTGTATTAATACCACACGCAGGGCACCAGGCTCATCTGAGAAACAGGCTGCAGCTCTGCTCTTCCCATTATGAACTTGGGAACCCCACCACCCTCAGGGCAGGGGGTACTCCCTCACAGATCCTCTCCCTCCTCTGGTGGCCTCCCCTCCAGCTCACCTGTTTGCACCTGCTAGGGAGGGGACTGCTGCAGGCTGGGAGGATGCGACTCTCCTGCACTGCTTGCTTTCAGGCATGGATGAGTTGATGGAGGTGTCCTTTTCACCTCTGGCAGCGACAGGCAAGCCCCTGTCCCGCTGCGGGAAGTGCCACCGGTTCATGAAGTACATCCAGGTAGGTGGTCGGTGAAGGGCTGCCCCTTCTGGCCTGTGGTGTCCTTGTGCACAGACTCAGGCAAGTCTTGTCCCCTCTGTAGGCCTCCACCCTATCCTCTGCCATTTAATGTGTTCTTTGTTCCAGTTGTCACACAAGTGTGGCTAAGGGGCCTAAGGCAGCCTTGCCAGCAAACACCCAGTGTCCCACTGACCCCAGGCATGCATAAGCTGTTAGGCCACTTGCACACATGTTGTCCACTGCTTCCTGTCTGCACATTCCTTGCTGTCACGGGCATTAACATACATGCTGGGATTTCAGAGCTGCCTTTCTTCACGTGCGGAGCAAGTGTCCTGAGACTCAGGGCCTGGATCCTTGCCCAAGAGGTTCTTGCCTGGGAGCATATTATGTGTTACATGTTGTGCGTCACTGATATGTATTACACATTGCATGTTCTATATTCCGTACATGTATTAAGCAGCATCTACACATTACATATTATATGTCCTGTATTGTGTGTGTACACATATATATTAGTACTATCTATTACATATTATGTGTTCTGTATTATGTGTGTATATACATATATTGTGTATTAGTACTACTACATATTATATGTTACATAGGACTTACTGTGTGCTATGTGTCACACACTGCACTTTATGTATTCTGTGTTATGGGAATGATGAGGGTGGGCTGGAGGGCCCTGTGGCCCCAGCAACCCTGTGCCCCTCCCCTGGCATTGCTGCAGGCCAAGCCAAGTCGCCTGCACTGCTCCCACTGCGACGAGACCTACACCCTCCCCCAGAACGGCACCATCAAGCTCTATAAGGAGCTCCGGTGCCCGCTGGACGACTTCGAGCTGGTTCTGTGGTCATCGGGCTCTCGGGGCAAAAGCTACCCACTCTGCCCCTATTGCTACAACCACCCACCCTTCCGGGACATGAAGAAAGGTGAGAACACCTCTCTGCTGGGCTTCAGCTCTCCCTCCCAAGCTGGGCTGCCCTCGTCCCCCTGGGTATCTGTGGTTTCTATCAGCACCAGCCCCTGCCTGACGTCACGCCGGTCTCTTGTTAGCATGCATACCCTGGGCCTTCCTGTGCTCCTGGTGCTAGGAGAGGAGGCCCCCAGTGTCCCCGGGCACTGCCGAGGTGTCAGCCCTACCCTCAGCTACCCTCTGTTGTCATAGTTACACAGCTGACTATGGTAAGCTCACTCGGGATCAGGGCAGTGGGCGCGCTGTGCCCTCCTGGGCTGCGGTGAGTGAGAGGACAAGCAGGTGGGAGTGGGCCTTTAGCCGGCACCCACCAGTGCTCTCCATCCTCATGCTTATTCTGGCAAAAGGAGAGCGTGTATCCTGGTGGGGCTGAGAGACTGAGCCTGGAGTCTGAAGAGGGTCCAGGACCCAGAGTGCTCACCCTCAGCTGTACTGTCTCCTTTAAACCCCATAATACAGACAAGAACGGGACTCAGCGAGAGTGAGGCATCCACTCACATTCCCAAGGGGCCCGGGAGCCCTCAGGGGTCTCAGTTTATCCCTCCTGACTCAAGCCTCACCTGTGGGGCAGGCACTGAGGCCCATCCCTGCCCTCAAGCAGCTTCCAGGCAGCTGATAGCCCCATGTGGCCCATGCAAATGAGGTCCACACAGAGCTGCCTGTAACAAGCTGTGGAAGCAAAGTGAAGGGCAGATGGACTTGGCTGGAGGCCACCAGGAAGGCCTTTGGGAAATGATGTGAGCCCAGGGAGCGGGGTACTCAAAAGGTGAGGGGAGTTCAGACAAGTAGAGAATGGGAGCGAGCCCAGGCCAGTGTGAGCAGAGCCGAGAGGAGCACCTTCTGCTGGGATGAGGGACGCTGGACCGCGAAGCACTGAGGGAGGCCCAGGGGTGGTGAGGAGGGGCTGCAGCAGGGGCAGGCGGGGCAGGTGGGGCAGGTGTGCCTCAAGGTGGCCCTCTCTCTGCCAGGCATGGGCTGCAATGAGTGCACGCACCCAACCTGCCAGCACTCACTGAGCATGCTGGGCATCGGCCAGTGCGTAGAGTGCGAGAGTGGTGTGCTGGTGCTGGACCCCACCTCGGGCCCTAAGTGGAAGGTGGCCTGCAACAAGTGCAACGTGGTGGCGCACTGCTTCGAGAACGCTCACCGAGTGCGGGTGTCCTCTGAGACCTGTGGCTCCTGCGAGGCCGCTCTGCTTGACGTGGACTTCAACAAGGCCAAGTCCCCCCTCCTGGGCGATGAGACGCAGCACGTGGGCTGTGTCTTCTGCGACCCTGTCTTCCAGGAGCTGGTGGAGCTTCGGCACGCAGCCTCCTGCCACCCCATGCACCGAGGTGGGCCGGGGAGGAGGCAAGGCCGAGGGCGGGGCCGGGGCCGGCGGCCTGCCGGGAAGCCCAGTGCCAGGCGACCAAAGGACAAGATGTCAGCCCTGGCTGCCTACTTTGTATGATGACCCATCATTCCTCACTCAGGCTCCAGACGGTTGTCCTTTGGGCCACAGATCATTAAAATGCATTTTGTCTTCTCTAGAGCAAGCAGCTGGGGACCTTTTGCTGGTGTCGGGGTTACTGTGTCCTCCCCACCCATCTCCTCATCGCCTCTCCCATCCCTGTCTCCTTGCCTCTCCCTTCACTCTGCACACTCCTCCTAGAGGCCTGCTCTTCCCACACCCCAGCAGCACCTTCAGGGAGGATACCAAGTGTGGAAATGGTAGCTGCCTGAAATGGGAAATGGGAGATATCCCTGATGCCGGTCAGGATGGAGGGTGCCACCAGCCTGTCACCCCAGGCAGGCGTCACAGGAAGGAGGCCCCGTGGAGCAGATGGGGCTGGGAGAAGTGCTCTCTGGACCTGGCCCTCAATGCAGCCCACCGCTCGGGCTCAGACCCCACGCTCCTGGATCAGCGGCTCTGAGCAGGTCTGTGTGTGCTGCCTCAGGCGACCCAGACAGTTTCCAGGGCCTGTTCGGTTTCCATTGTCAAACAAGCCCTGATTGTCTCAGACGGTAACTTACAGGGGACAGGGGTGCCATGGCAAGCCGTTCTCGTGCCAGATGTTGAAAATCGCCTGCAGCCTTAGTGCCCTGTGGTCGCTGGATACAAGTGGTAGGCTGCCCACCCACCCGCCTGCCATCCTGCCTGTACCCCCACCCCAGCCCCAAGGAGGAGCACTGCTTTGGGCAACCACAAGTCCTCTGGGCTTCCGAAACTCCACTCCCAACCCTGCGGCAGCAGGAACTTGGAAATAGGGCCTTCCAGGCTGTTCAATAGACATTTGTACCAGGGGCAGATGAATGTTTCACACAGGCCCCCATATCTTGGTGGTAGGTTCACAATTCACACTAGGACATAAGAGGCTCTGCGAAGAGCCTCTGTAAATAAACCTGTGGCCTTACCTGGCATTCCACAAAGAGCCACACCCCCAGGCTCCCTCTCCCTGGAGGCTTCAGCAGGCCAACATGGTGTTCCCTGGAACACAGTTTAGGAAACTCCTTGACTCTCTCCAAAGGCTGCCTCTCTGAGCAGTCTCCCTGGGAAGCTGAGCTGCAGCACCCTGATCCTGGGGCACTGATAAGGCCCCATCTGCGAGGGGCAGGGTCCCTGGCACAGGGCTGGGACTGCTTGGCTACCCACTGAGGCCCTGTCACACAGCAGACTCAGGGCCTTCTGTCCTGACATTCTAGCTCCCCTCCAGTGAGGCAGCCAGGGTAGAGGCTGGGTGTGGGCTGAGAGGGCTGACACTGCACATTAGGCCTCAAATCCAAACCGCCCATTCCTTACCAGGATTCTGCACTGAGGTTTCAGCCTGGGGGTGGGGGGCAGGAGTTCAATTAGGGAGCTACTGCAAAATCAGTCCAACCAGATACAGGGGCTGGGATCAGGGTGATAGCTGTGAAGGTAGGGAGAAGCAGGGTGATTTATTTTTTGTTGTGGAAAATTTCAAACATAAAAGAAGCAGAATAATAAAATGAACCTCTGTATGCCATTACCCAGCTTCAACAATTAACCTGTAGACAATCTTGTATTACTCAAATGTAAATCCTAAGCCCCTTAGCATTTCACTGGATGTATTTTGGCCACAAAGCAGAGAGTTCTTGCTAATGGATAGAGTACGATGGGGTAGAAAGGTCACAGTTAAGGACCACTTCAAGGCCTTTGGCCTTAACAGTTGGGAGCATGGAGTTGTCCTTAACTGAGAGAGGAAAGACTGGCAAAAGGCACAGTGTAGGTAAGAGGACTGGGAGCTGAGTTTTGGGACTGAAGTATGAGATGTCTATGGGAGATACACACGGAGTAGTGAGTTGGATGTGAGTCTGGATTTCAGGGAAGAAGGCTGGCCTTGAGGTACAAATCTAAAGATCACCAGCATAGAAATATTTAAAGCCACAAGACCAGATGAAATGACTGAGGGAGTGAGTATAGAGCAAGAAGGCAGGACCAAGGACTGAGCCCCCAGCATGTAATAGTGTGAGAACATTGGGGATTTGCAGGAATCCAGCAAAGAATGAGAAGGGGTAGCGTAAGAAGTAGAAGAAAAATCAAGAGTGCTGTATTGGAAGCCAAGTGGAGACATCGTCCTAAGAAGTGATCCACTGGGTCAAATGCGGGGTGAATCTGCTCTGGTATATTCTCCTGATGGCAGTGGCGAATCAGGGGAGAAACCAGTGGTGAAGTTGGCATTTTGGAAAGGTTAGTCTGGATGCTTCTGTGGTGAGGATGGGTTGCAGGAGGCAAGAGTAGGTGTGGGGAGGCATGCCAGGGCACTGTACTGTGGTCCAGGTAAGAGGTGATGCTGGCCTGGACTTGGCCAGAAGCAGTGAAGCAGCAGAGAGAAGGGGCTGGATTCTAGGTCTGTTTTGGAGGAAGGGTAGACATAGAACCTAGTGACTACAGGTAGGAGGTGAGGGACAGGGAGAAGACAGGGATGGCTGTCAGATCTTTGGCATGGGTCCTTGAGTACCTGGTAGAGGGCACCATTTACAAAGCAGGAAAGATTGAAGGATAAATGGAGTGGGGGAAGATCAAGAAGTATATCTTTGAATGATGACTTGGAGGTGCCCATGGTGGTAAGGGAAGTGAGCAGCTCCATGGGAAGATAAATTCGGTTTTCCTCAGCACATGGGTGGATCATTGGTGCCTTAGGGAAAGATGATTGACTCTGAAATTAAATGATGGGCAAAGAAAGTGAAACTTAGAGCACCAGATAAGCTGGCCAAAGAGATGGGACAAAGCCAAAGAATTTAAAAACCTTGTCTACACTGTCTAATGCTTCTGATAAGTTGAGAAATGTAGATCTGAAAAATACCAAGAAGCCACTGGGGACTATGGCAGATGTGGTCTTACTGGAGAGATGGGAGCAGAAGCTAGATTAGGGTAGGTTGGGGAGTAGGTGGGGTGAGAGGAATGGAGACCAGGAATGCAGCTACCCTTGTACCAAGTTTGTCATGAAAGGAAGGAGAAAGCGTGTGAGCTAGAGGGGATTGTAGGATGGGGGAAGTTTATTGTTTGAACTATCGTTTTGAGAAAAACCTGCAATATGAAACACTTCTATTTAAACATGCACACTGACTACCCCCAAGTGTAAAGCATCACATTTTTTTATTTCATGAATTTGAAAAGTCACCATATTGCCAATGGTTGGTAGTAGTGCCTGGTGGGTTAAGTGGTCCCATATTATAATGGTTTAAAGAGCCGTGGTAGTTTCACAAACCTCAGTCCACAACAATGTAAAGATCCAAATGTTTGCTATATGTTTGTGATAACAAATAATGAACTTCAAGACAACGTAAAAGCTACTCAGACAATAAGCATTCAGGCCTTATATACTGGTTTTTGTTCAGCTTCGTGAATGAGAATCAAGCAGCTTTCAATTATTTGATCGCTGATACAGTGGATGACATTTGCAGGTTTAAAAAGGGAACAGTGAGTTGGTAACATGTTGGTTTGATGGTTTGACAACATGCCTTCCCCAGCTGAGCACATTTCTGTGGGGAGAGAGCAGAGCCAGTGGACAGGAAGGGGGTGGGCTAGGTTAGGGGTCTGCAACACAGACATGCTCTTTCGAGGATACTGTGCATTTTATTTCCTGCTATTATTCCATCCTTTCCAAGGGAAGTATTTTTCTTTTTTTTAATTATATTTTATTGATTATGCTATTACAGTTGTCCTATTTCTCCCCCATCATTCCCCTCCACCCTACACAGCCCCTCCCATCCACATTCCCACCTTTAGTTCATGTCCATGTGTCAAGTTCTTTAGCTTCTACTTTTCCCACACTATTCTTGCCCTCCCCCTGTCTATTTTCTACCTGCTGTCTATGCTATTTACTCACTGTATTTTTTCTCCCTCTCTCCTTCTCCCACTCCCCTGTTGCTAACCCTCCATGTGATCTCCATTTCTGTGTTCCTGCTCCTGGATCTATCTGTTGGCTTAGTTGGCTTTTGTTTTAGGTGTGGTTGTTAATATCTGTGAGTTTGCTATCTTTTTACTGTCCTATTTTTTATCTTCTTTTTCTTAGAGAAGTCCCTTTAACAGTTCATATAATAAGGGCTTGGTGATGATGAACTCCTTGAATTTGACCTTATCTGAGAAGCGCTTTATCTTCTCTTCCATTCTAAATGACAGCTTCGCTGGATAGAGCAATCTTGGATGTAGGTCCTTGACTTTCATGACTTGGAATACTTCTTTCCATCCCCTTCTTGCCTGTAAGGTCTCTTTTGAGAAATCCGCTGACAGTCTGATGGGAACTCCTTTGTAGGTGACTGTCCCCTTATCCCTTGCTGCTTCTAGAATTCTCTCCTTCATTTTAATCTTGGCTAATGTAATGATGATGTGCCTTGGTGTGTTCCTCCTCGGGTCCAACTTCTTTGGGACTCTCTGAGCTTCCTGGACTTCCTGGAAGTCTATTTCCTTTGCCAGATTGGGGAAGTTCTCCTTTATTATTTGTTCAAATAAGTTTTCCAGCAAATAAGTTGCTCTTCCTCTTCCCCTTCTGATACCCCTATAATTTGGATGTTGGGATGTTTAAAGATGTCCTGGAGGTTCCTAAGCCTCTCCTCATTTTTTTGAATTCTTGTTTCTTCATTCTTTTTTGATTGGATGTTCGTTTTTTCCTTCTGGTCCACCCTATTGATTTGAGTCCCATTTTTCCTCCCATCTCTATTGGTTCCCTGTGCGTTTTCCTTCATTTCACTTATTGTAGCCTTCATTTGTTCATCTAATTTGTGACCAAAATCAACCAATTCTGTGAACATTCTCATGACCAGTGCTTTGAACTGTGTATCTGATATCTTGGCTATCTCTTCATCACTTAGATGAATAGGTTCTGGAGCTTTGATCTGTTCTCCCATTTGAGCCCTTTTTTTTGGGGGGGGGTCTGGTCAAGGCTGTTACGTATGAGGGGTGGAGCCTTAGGTGTTCACCAGGGCGGGGCAGCCCAGTCGCTGGATTGTGATGGTGTATGTGGGGGTGGGGTCTTGGTGTTTTTAGGTTTTATTTCCCAGTGCTGGGGCCCTGGGTTGCGAGTTCTGCCTTATTCCCTGTTTTCTCCTGGATTATCTGCACACAAATGTGGGACCACCTGGTCAGCCAGCCGCCTTGTGCCTGGGGTCCTCCAGCTGCCGCCTGTGTGCCTGGGGCCTGCCAGCCACCACCTGCAGGCCCAGGTCCTCCACCAGCAGCTGCTTGTGCGCCCAGGTCCACCAACCTCTGCTTCCTCCTGCCACGATTCCGCCCCCTTACCAGTCTGGATGAATGGATGAATGGTTGTCAGACCTCCGTACAATTCAATTTTCTCTCAGTTCTGTTTATTTATTTATTTTTGTTTCTAAATCCTTGTCCTTAATTTTGGTTGTGCGAGGAGGCACAGTGTGTCCACCTACACCTCCATCTTGGCTGGAAGTCTCGGAATTATTTTTCTCATTGATGCAAAGTTTGGAAATTTTATACATCCACAGTCCTCCATGCTGGCTGTCAGAAATACAGAGCAGGTGGTGAGGACACGGAGACAACTGATGAATATTTGGAGGCCTACAGTGAATGGTGAGTTCTCAAAGAGCCTGTGTCCTCTAGTTCCCCTTGGGAGTCTCCAGCCCAAGTTCCAGGCTGGATGTATCTCTAGAGCTCTGAGCAGTCAGCAGTAGGTCCAGCAGGGTCATGAGGCCAAGGGCATGGCCTGAGTCTCCCAGCGAGCCACCCAGCTGAAGCAGTGAGCACAGCCCTTGTCCTTCGGGCTGTCTGATCAGTAATTGTCCCTGCTTCAGGCGGCTGGGGGTGGCAGAGTGGGGCTCGCTGCGTGATGTATGGAAAGGGACTGAGCCATGGTGTCACAGTCTTGGGCAAGCTTCTCAGCTTTAATTTCCTCATCCTTAGAGTAGAAGATAGAGGCTCTGTATCCCTTATCTACTGCCGTGTAAGAAACCACCTCAAAGTATTAGTGGTTTCAAACAACACTGTTTAGCTCACCTCTTTTGGGGTCTGGCTTGGTTGCGTGTTTGCTGTGCATCTGTGGTCAGCTGGGAGGTCGTCTCCTGGCTGGCTGGATGATCCCAGATGCCCTCCCTCACATGTCTGGGGGCTAGCGGCTGCTGGCTGGGGTGATGAGGTGCTACTGGGCCCTGAGACTGCCATCATCCAGTAGGATAGCCAGGGCTCTCGACATGCTGGCTGGGGTCCAAGTGCAGCAAGAGAGAACAGCCTCTAGCACTTCTCAAGCTTCTGTATGTGTCACGTGGGCCAACCTCCCAATGGGCAGAGTTGGTCCCATGGTCAAGGCTGGAGTCAATGGGGGGGGGCGGGGTAACACCACAAAGCATAGCTAGATGGAGCAGAATAATTTCTAGGCATTTTTTGAGATATCAGAGCAATAAGAAGTAACTAAAGTAGTCATAAAAATAATAGCAAACAGTAATTTACACAGAGTGGGGGCTGAAAAATATGTAATGGAGCAATTCTCATATAGAGAGATGAGGTTCAGAGAAGTTCAATAACTCCAACAGGGTCACGTGGCCAAATGGGAGAAGAGTTAAAATTTGCACCCAGAGCCATCTGATTCCAAAGCTCATGCTCACAGCTGTCATCCTCTGTGAGCTTGCCAGCACACGTTATCCAGTTCCATCTTAATAGGACGAATCGGAGCTTTAATCTAGGTTGGAAGCCCTGTCTCTCCCTTCTTACCTTTCCCCTGATTGTTCTCAGACAATGAGGCTCGGGCCACATTTTAAGAAGCCAGCTGTCTACCCAGCTCCTCACTTGCATCACGGGGTCAGGGCAATGGAGCCGGGCACAAAGTAGAAGCCAGAGATCATTTGTTCAAAAAATCACCCACTCATGCCAGCAGAGACTGAGTGGAGAGTCCCAACTTCCACCCTCACCAAGCTGTGGTAGGCACCTCAGCCCCTTTGCAGTGGGGAGGCAGCTGGTGGTGGTGTCAGGAAAGGTGGGGCCAGCGGGTGGTGGGGGTCTGGACTTTCATCCTTCTCAGATACTCAGCAAATCAGGCCTCCACTCCCTGGTGACAGTAGAGATTGGGGAGAGCCTGGTTTTGTACCCTGCTTCCAGCAGTGAAGAGGAAGTCCACCCTCTCCCCACGGGAGTGGTGTCAGAGGGGGATTTCTTCACCACCCAGAGGCAAGGAGGCCATCTCCCTACCCGTGGGGTCAGTGAGGTCACGAGGTACACTCATACTGTTACCCTTCCCCACCCCCAAGATAGAAATCAAGAGAGGAGAGGAAACAGATGCAAAGGAGGGTGTTTACGGAAAACAAAGTGGTGGGCAAGGAGAGGGGGAGCGAGCTTGGTGCACCAAGGGAGCACACACTAATGAAGAACGTGGCTCCCTGGAATGCTGCCAGGGTCGGGCTGACATACAGCTCAGTTCTTCACGCAAGTGCAGAGTAGTTTTCTTTGCTTAACGCATTCCCAGCCCAAAGCTGTGACCCCAGTCGTGACCCCAGCACAGGTGTGGAGCTCTTTGCTTTTCAGGTTCCAGCTGTGGGTTGGTATCTGCCGCCCAAATGCAGGGCTGAGTTTTTTGCTTTCCAGGAAATCTTTGCTAGCGCTGGCCGGCAGGTGCCAACCAGAGCATGCACAGGGTGGGGCTCTTTGGGGAGTACCGGAAGAGAACCTTTAAACATATCTAGGAGAGGCGCAAAATAATAAGGATAAGAATAATAATAGCAATGATAATAATTGAACAACATTCTCATTCATTTAAGAAAGACTCAGCCTGTTCCAATACTGGTCCCTACCATCGATGGTCACTGGAGCCTTTATGGGGAGCTGGAACTCACCCATCCCTCCAATACCAGAGACCCTCACCCCTCAGGGGTTAATAAAGGCCAGGTGGGAAACCTGGATAACCATACTCACCTGGCATTAATGAGGCAGGACCCCCTCCCCTTGACCAGTGTTTAAATATGACCCAGAGTCTCCTAACATAATACCCCAAATGTGCAGGTTTCAGTAAAAAGTACTCATCACGCCCTGGCTGGTGTGGCTCAGTTGGTTGGAGCTTCATCCTGTAAACCGAAAATGTCGCAGGTTTGATTCCCAATCAGGGCACATGGACAGGAAAGCCAGACCAGATTCTGCTGCTCACAGTTCAGTCTCCACTGCCTCCTGGGCATTTACTGAGTGAATGATTATTGATGTTAACCAGAAAAGTCCCAACATCAGTGGGTTTCTCTGATTCTCATTCACAGCTTTGTTGCCTGTGTTAGAATAGCGGGAAGCACAGAGCTAATTCCTGTCTGTCTTTCTGACATCTAGGTCTGCCTCTTACCAACAGATTGCTCAGGCTGTATAACCCAGTGTTTGAAACATTTTCCTGAGGGCAGCAGCACATTCTGGACCAGGTTCTTTCCCCCTAGTGAACGGAAATGACTGGCCCACAGTCCTCTCAGCAAGGCCGATGGCCAGGGGACACATCTGGTTTGGAACATTCAGCCCCATCAAGTGCAGCAGGCTGGCCCTGGCGGCATCCAGTCAGTGGTGCTGGAATGACTCCCTGGACCCTGTTAGCTGGGCTGCGGGAAACTTGGAATAGTTGCATGGCTTCCCACAGGACCATGAACATTAGGTAGCACTTTTTGACACTTGGTCCACAAACCCAGACACACAAGATCTTCGCAGGAAAACGAGAATAAGGTTTTACTACAAAGCATGAACAAGACAAAAGGATTCTGGGAGGAAAATGGGGAGAGGGGAGGAGTCACCCTTAAGTGGAAGGGGTGGGGGGGTCCCAACTGCTCCACTGAATGGGAACTGGCCGAGCACCTCCATTGTCTTGAGGTCTCTGACCGCTGTGCTTGGACAGCAGCCTCATATCCCCTAGCTTTGGGAAGAAGGGCAGGGCAGGACTGGGAGTGGGAGGTTGTACCACTGGGTGCCCAGTTGGCTCCCAGGTGGGAGAGGTCAGGGCTAGACTGTGCTGCACACGTTAATGGGGCCCAAACGCAGTCCAGCCTGGGAGGAGGGACAGGCACACCGGCTGCTCCTGGAGGAAGCTGTTCTTTCATGCCAGCATGTGCCTCCTACACCCCAAAGGAGTGGATTCCCACCTGAAGGAAAGTGGCTCGGTTGATGGCCCAACAGTTTTCTGTCCAAACAGGTCCTGGACAAGGAATGAGGGGACCCTAATGGCAAGGGTCTTCCTCAGAGGCGGAGCAGTGGTGGGTGGAGGCCAGGACACACACCCCACTAAAGGCAGCCTTGCTGGCAGTGGTGCTGGGCCCTCGGATGGAAGGAAGAGGAGCTCTGTACGCCATGGGTGAGACTCAGATGGGGGCTGAGGTGCCTCCGAAAGCACGGCTGTTCTCAGTGCTGGGCCCTGGTCACCACTGGGTGTTCTGGTGAGGGGGGCTGCAGGCATTCAGGCTCAGTCTTCTCTCATAGAAGTGTGGGTGCCGGGAACCCCACTGTTTCCACTGCAGTGCTGAGGTCTCCAAGGTGCAGCTAAGATCTGGGATAGTGGCTGTGCTCCCAAAGCCCACAGGCGCTGCTGAAACCCCCAGCCCGAAGCGGGAGGTGCTTGCACTGCTGAATGTTGAGCAGTCATGCCATGGATGGCTCAGCGTTGGTCACAGCCCTGTGTGTCCCAGTGGCTGCTAGGGCACCTGGCAGAACAAAGGCTGTTTTTTGTTTTCAACAAAGAGGAAGGGAGGGAGAGAGAAACATCAATGTGAGGGAGAAACAATGATCCGCTGCCTCCCATTCATGCTCCGACCAGGGATCGAACCTGCAACCTTTTGGCGTTTGAAACAACTAACTCTCCAACCAACAGAGCCACATGGCCAGGGCAAGAGTATTTTTAACACATTCTGAAACTTGGGGAAACAATGTCCCCAGCATGCCTCTGGGCCTCCCTTTGTGATCCAAAAATGTGCTTTTGGACCAATCTGTGTGATGCTATGAAGGTTTTGCTGATGGTTCCACTGGTGTTCTTTCTTGCTTCTGTTGAGCAGCAGTGTGATGTCCAGGTCACTGACCTAACTCAGCTATTTTTGATTAGCAAGGGCAAATGGAAAAAGAGCCAATGGGATACAGCACACACACCTCTGTAGCCGGTCCCTGAGCTCTGCTGTCTGACACGTGCTGTGGGTTGAGGGTGTCTCCATAGAAGACAAGCCCTCTTTAAAGTCCAGGTGTAGACTTTAAATACAGGTATTATGATGTAGCAATGCAGGACGCACAGCTGTGTTCTCCCCCATGGTTCTTCCCCTTCCAGATCCAACAGTTAAGTCTTCTCTGATAAGAACCTACTCTTGCTTGTTCAGCTGTATCTTTTGGAATTTATTAAAGGTCTGACCGATGCCATGTGTGAAGACTGCATGGTGATGAGAGAGTTGGCTCTTCATGTGAGGTTAGATCCAGAAAAAAGGCAGCAAGAGTTGCAAAAGTTCGTGGCTACTGTGCAAAAAAGTAAGGGCTACTTCCCTGTCTTTTTCCCCTTTTCCTGAAGTTGAGACCTTTGCGGGCCCCCTGGCACCTATGTCAGATTCTTCAGTTAAAAAATGGTAACTGGGAAGAAAATTATACTTGGGGGACAACTCTATTGTTTTCGTCATTGCTAGCTTAGAGGAGGCCTAGAGAGGGAAGACTCCAAGTGCCTGCACAAGTGTGAGAACAAAGACAAGATTATTTCAGAATTTTAGGCAGTCTGTCTGTGGCCTCTTCACACTGAGGAGGAGCAGTGAGGGAACTTAGAGGGAAATTGTCCTGTGTTTTGCAAATGCTTCACTGCTTTTGTTTATTTTCTTGGGTTGGATCATGTGGAAATATTTTAACTTTCAGAGATAAAAATACACAAAAAGAGCTTCAACTCCGGGATATCGAATTAGAAACTGAATTTTTGTCCTTCTCAGGAAGAATTTTGAAAGAAGCAAGAATTTTCCAAGGAAAAAGAACAGGAAGACAGTTTCACATTAGTATGTCGTAATTGGGTCAAACAAATAGGCATGCAAAGAGAAACTAGCTCAATTATGTCTACAACTGTGACTGCTTTCTCAGGCTGCTTGCTCTGTCCTAGAGAACAAGCAAAGTTCCCATCAGAATGCCTGTAAAGTGCTTGGCATATAGTAAACATGGCATCACATCACTAATAGTATTGTGGACATCTTCGCATGGCAAAATGATCTTCCAAGTGCATCCTTAAGGGTCAAGTACCTAGCGTCAAAGACATCCAGAGTAACCCATGATAGAATCCCAGTGTTATTAAACTGTACTTCAAGGAAAAATATCGAATTCAGTCATGATGGACATTTCAAATTATAATATTTCAGTGGGAAAATAGCACACACTTATAGTGGGGAGCATCTTAGATGATTTTTTTAAATGGTTTTTCATACCATGACTTGGAATTCTTTTCCAGTTTGATTCCCATCCACAATCAGCAAAATGGGTGAAATAAACAAGAAGTGGACCTTACTCAATGTGAGTCACTGCACCATTGGCTGATCCTCTAAACAAAGAGAAATTACGGAGCAACCTTTTCCTTCTTGCAGTCTTTGGAAGGTCACAACTACCATGGGCGTGGCTGTGAGAGATGCAAAAATGTAAGTACAGTGGAAATCACTCCTGATTTAAAAGTCTGTTGTCACCAATCAGAAGGTAGAATAACAGAAAATATTAAATTGTAGGAATCAGTTGCTTATCAAAACTCTGAGAGTCTACGCACAAAGTAGTCAAATCTACCTCAGTCAACAACTGTGCAAACAGGCTTTCGTGGTTTATGGTTTGTGGCCCTTGGGTTATAAGATGAGGAAGGCATGACAATTAGCGACTTGATGAGAGTAGATGGTGTGATAGTGAGAACTAGTTCCCTAATGTGTTTCCAAAAATTGGACTTGTTTTAAAAATAAACTTTCAAACTGAAATGCCTGTCTTGGCATGTGATCTTGTCTTGTTTGGTGGCATGTACAAAATGTTTCTTACACTTTTCACAGCTCATTACCCTTTGAATACAGATGATCTGCTTTTCTAGGCTTGAAGTAAGTGATCTAGTCAAATCCTATGTAACCACTTTTTACCATTTTTTATTTTATTTTATTTTTAGAGAGTGGGTAAGAGAGGGAGAGAAATATCAATGTGTGGTTGCCTCTCACGCACCCCCTACTGGGGACCTGGCCCACAACCCAGGCATGTGCCCTGACTGGGAATTGAACTGGCAACCCTTTGGTTTACAGCCTGCATTCAGTCCATTGAGCTATACTAGCCAGGTCTCCTCAAGGACAATCTTGAAAAGGATCTTTGTTTCTTAATCGTGAAACCAGGATATTTCTCCTATTGTCTTCTTCATAAAGCCTAAACTGTTCTCTCCTTTTAGTTTCCACTCAGAAACCTTTGAGGCTACTCAGAGATACCTTCTGGGGGCCATACTCATTCTCAAATGAAATGTGTTATATTTGAAATCCTGTTGTACTTACATTTTTGGTCTTTCCTCCTGTTACTTGGTTGACTCCTCTCTTCCTTCTCTGGTGGTATAGCCTTCCATGCTCAGCTGGATGGGGAAGTGCCCACTGGGAATCAGCAAGGCAGCACATTTTAGTGTATTGGGATCCAAGTTGAAGGGACTTGGTAGTTGTTTGAATCATAACCCATTCTCACAATAGGAATTTCTTTTGCTCATTTAGCAGATCTGCCTGAAAAGCCAAAGATTGCCTTTTTAATTATGGGAATTTCTTTTAAAAAGAAGTCCTTTATCTGTGAATGGGAAGTTATTCCACTTTTACTCATTTATTCTAGTTGCACTTTTTAGAACAGTATCTTCTTTTACTCAAGGCAGCCCCTTAAATATTTTTTTAATGTTTATTCATTGATATTTAGAGAGGGAGGGAGGAAGAGGGGGAAAGAGGAAGAAACATTCATTTGTTGTTCCACTTATTTGTGCATTCATGGTTGATGCTTGTGTGTGCCCTGACTGGGGATTGAACTCACAACCTTGTCATATTGGGGCAATGCTGTAACTAACTGACCTACCCAGCACTGGCTGGCATTATTAATATAAAACAAACTTTATGACAATTTTTTTCCCAGAGCATATACAGATATTTATAAGGACAAAAGTTTCCATCCTTCAAGGAGATAATTATATACATTTTCCAATTAAGAAGCGATCTCCAAAATACACAAAGAAAACTGACAGAACTGAGAAGAGAAACAAACCCCTCAACAATAATAGCTGGATGCTTTAATACTCAATTTTCATTAGTGGAGAGAATTTGTTATTTCTTTTGATGCTCACACCAGCCCCATGGGGTGGACAGAGTCGGGGGCGTGACCCACATTTTATGGTGCAGGACACTGAAACTTAGACCCAGTGACTTGCCTGGATTTGTAGCCACAGAATTAATCTAAATCAGCCTTGTCCTGTTTCTAATGAGATACTAAGTTGTTTTTCATAACTAGCAGAACAAGCCTGCAAATCAAGCAGTGGGGCAATTAGGCATGTGCACTGGAGAAGGAATTTATGCTAGAATTACCTTTCAAGTCACTGAAACAAAATCCAGCAGGACTGCATGCTAACACCCCCCACCCCAAATTCAAACATGCCATGCGTGAAAAACCGTGATTCCCAGGTGCCTGTGCACTAAGCTCTCATTACGTTAAAACGATATAACCCTGGTAGAACATGCACAACTTCCCCCGCTTCTTCCTTTAAATAGAGCTCAAAACCCCTCTCTGCAGGAGACAGATTTTAGCCTTGCCTCCTCTCTCCTTGCTGTTCCACTTAGCAGTAGAAACCTTTATTCAAAAGCCAGTGGAGTACTAGCCTCTATGTGTTGTGCTTGAGGACCTAGCTCACCATCAGTCACAGCACCGCTGCACAACGGGTCTGGAGCAGGGACCATAGATGGTGCCCTGGGGACAGAGATTCCTGCCCACCTGGACCTGAGATCATGTCTTGGAGAGATCGTGGGCTCTCCTCACTCCCTGCATCCTCCCGCCCCAAAGCTGCTGCAGAGAGACAGCAGGTGCCAGGAGCAGATGCCTGGCCCAGGAGAATGGCTCAGATCCTCACCCAACTCCTGCCTCTGTTTCAGTCCTTGGTGGGAGATACAATGCCTTTCCTCCAAATAAAGGCTGCCCCTACCCCACCTTGAAGGACAGGGCATCCAAACCTGTGTCCATGTGCCCCTCACTGACCACCCCCCTGCCCCCATACTTGATTCTATCGGCTGTCTTGCATCGAGACTCCCCATTGGTCAGGTGATCACCCTGAATGACCAGTCATCTGATTCAGAACCCAGGACATTCCAAAGCAACTGCCCACGTGACAGTTGCACAAAGCATCAGCTTCATCTTCAACTGACCAAGCCTGGGCAATGAGATGGTGCTTTGGTGGCCGTGTGGATGAGGTCTGCACGCCCCCAGAGTCTTGGTGACAACTGAACTGAGCAGCTGGCACTGCGGCCTGGCTGTGAGTGGGCAGTGGCCATGCTGGCTCTGAGTGTCTAGAGTCTGTTCTCATCGACACCCAGTCTCTTCTGTGCACAACTCAGTCTAATGACTGGACCCTACTGGTGGCGTTTCCACAGCACCTTCAGTGGAGTGGGCGGTGGGGGGACATTTGTGTCTCTGCCTGTCATTTGGGCAGATGCCCATTTTCATGCTGCAGAACCACTGCTGGGAATGCCAGATTCTCTTAATTTACTCAGATTCTCTTAAATGATTTTCTATTGAAGCCTTTGTACGAATCCCTTATGCTATCCTTTTTATGTCCTGAACTATGATCCCAAAGATTGAAAATAGGAAAAACTATTGACACGTTGCTGGCGGAAGGCCATGGGGGAGTATTAATTCATCCCGAGGTCACATTTCTGTTCTCCCTGTTTGCCAGCTGCCAACTGATTCTGAGTTGGGCTTAGAAGAGGGTCATTAAAATACCCAGCACCCAGGTTGCATTGGGGACACAATTTTGATGCGACAATACAGAAAGTCTGCACAGCACAGTGACTAAACATGGGAGCTGGCGTCTGGTCACTTGTATCCGATCGTCCTGGAAGCCACAGAAACCTGGGGGGCAAAGTAGTCACTTTTCAGTCATCTGTTTAACTCCCAACTGACTCAGAACCCAGGACATTCCAAACCAACTGCCCACGTGACAGTTGCACAAAGCATCAGCTTCATCTTCAGGTCTTGCTGACTACCGAACTGACCCATATTGCATGGTTCATGGCAATATGAAATTGCTGTGACCACTGAAATTCAGAGATTTTAAGTGACTTACCCAGAGTCACAACACTGCTGACAGGTAGATCTGGGAGAGGAATGTAGTCAGATTCCTGGGACCCTGGATTTCCCAAGTCCTGTAGATCAAGTCCTGGACTCCTGAACCAAGGGCCACCCTCCCTCCTTTCCCCACATCCTCCTTCCCCAAGGTTGCAGGAGGGAGACAGGCAGTGTTGGAGCCGATGGTAGGGCACGTGCCTTGCCCAGCTTCCACCCATGCATTTTAACTCCAAACCCCAAAGCAATGAAGTTTCCTTGAAGTCCCCTTGAAAAACCAGGGGTCCAATCTGTGTCCCTCCTCCCCCACCACCCTCACACATCAGCACCTCAAGGTGCACATCCTGAAGGTCTGACCAGTGTTTGCATAGCACCCATGTGGCTGGGAGCCCAGGCATTTCACACCACTGGCCACAGGGCAGCTCTCTAACGAATTCATTAGCTCAGCTTCAGTGACAAACCTAGATAAACAGTGAGTGCTAATTGATGAGGAAGCTGAGCAGTTGGGCTGGTGCTTGGGTGGGCTCAGGGACAAAGCTGGCCTCGCCCCGTGGTTTGCTGGCCATTGACATGAGGGACCCTCCGAGCAGCCCGGCTGAGGCCTGGCTGAGCATAGGCAGTGGCTGCGCTGACTATGAGGGTGCCCCTTCCCTGCTCACCGCTCCCTCACTGCAGTCTAGCGTTTGCAAACTCCTCCTGCTTCCCCGGACCCTGCCATGGCAGGGGACAGAGACTCCTGTCTTCATAGAGGGACCTCTCTGGACCCTCTCTGAGAACCACCCAGCCCTTCCAAGCCTCTGTCATCAAATGTTTATTCCACCTGCCCAACAGCACTGTCCCTTCTTGCTACTCTCCCAGGCAGCATGCTGACACCCAGCGGTCACCTGCGCTTGAACCCATAGATATCCCACCCTGGAATAAGTCTCAGGATTTAGACTGCTGGTGTTTGGGTTCAGATTCTGACAATCACACTGGGAGGGTCGACCTGTAATTCCTCTTTCCTGTCATGTCTGTGCGGGTGGTCCCCAGATCCCCCTGGTCCAGTGAAAGCACTGTGGGTGTGCCCCTCTATGTCTGTTCTCTGGAATACCGTGCAGGAGACTGGCATTATTTCTGCAATGTTTGGTAGAAATCAGAGGAAGCCACCTGGGCCTGAAGTTGACTTTAAGGAAAATTTTTTTTTGCATTTCTTGTTTTTTAGTTGCTGTTTACTTTGCTTGTTGTAAAGTACCCAAATCTTAAGTGTAAAGCTTAATGGCAGGGGTGTCCAACCTTTTGGCACCTCTGGGCCACACTGGAAGGAGAGTTGTCTTGGGCTATGCATTAAATACCCAAACACTAACAAAACTGATGAGTGAAAAAAAAGGTCTATTCATAATTTTCCCAACCACAGACAAGCAAAAAAGTCCTCACATAATAACCCTAATTATTCAGTGGCCCTTTTGATAATCTTCTAAAATCCTCGAGCAGGTCCTAAGTTTGTGATCACTATCAGAAAATGTATGTATCTTGCCCTGGATGGTGTGGCTCAGCAGACTGAGCACCAGCCTGCGAACCAAAAGATCATTGGTTAGATTCCCAGTCAGGGCACATGCCTGGCTTGCAGGCCCTGCCCCCAGGGAGGAGGAGTCCCTGGAGGAGTCCCAGAGGCAACTGATCATCTTTCCGTACATTGATATTTCTCTCCCTTTCTTTCTCCTTCCCCTCCCCTTTCTCTAAAAGTAAATAAATCTTTTTTTTTTTAAGAAAAGAAAGTGTACATATCTAAGTAATAAAACATCATTGATTTTTTTTTTATTTTTTATTATAAAAGGAAAAGAGGGCCCTGGCTGGTGTGTCTCAGTGGCTTGAGTGCCAGCCTGCGAACCAAAGGGTTGCCAGTTCAATTCCCAGTCAGGGCTCATGCCTAGATTGCAGACCAGGTCCCAGTTGAGGTTGTGTGAGAAGCAACCACACACTGATGTTTCTCTCCCTCTCTTTCTCCCTCCCTTCCCTTCTCTCTAAAAAATAAATAAAATAAATCTTTAAAAAAACACCCCTATCTTTAAAAGAAAGAGAGGGCAACATAAAACTAGTCAGATGTTTGACAATGTATTTGAGAAACTAGTGCATCAATATCTGGTTTGATAGAGGTGGTTGTGATTCTCAGTGAGTTCTCAAGTACTCATCAGATAGATATTTGGGTTCTCATATTACTCTGAAGGTGTTTCATTCTTGAAAATAGTTGCTCACAAATGTAGATGCTGCCAAATAGCGATGACATGGATAAGGTGTGATTGTGAGGGAAGGGATATTTGTCCCTGGGAAGATAAGACCCATAAAAGTCCAGTAAAGAGACACAATCAAATTTGTCTTTAAGTTGAACGTCAGATTGCAGCTCTATGCATTCCTTTTGAAAATTGGCAGGTAACATATTTATATCAACTGAAAATGGAGTTGCAGATATAGCAAAATATTATTTGCCCAGAAATCTTGAAATATGTTTTCAAATTCTTGTATGAAATTGAAAAGCAAGGCTGAATATTTTTCACTGTTCACAGGACTGTGTTTAGCCAATGTGTCAAAATGCATAGAATTGTTTGCCCTGATTTGAGCTTGCCATAACTTCAGTTTCATTTGGTTCAGCGGTTATGGTTTGAAACATGGTATCAATAAGCTGGTTTTCAGCTTGAAGACACATGTGTAACTCTAAATTTAAACAAGTGTTATATCCATTAACAATGCTAAACCTGTAAGCCAGTTTTCACTGTGAAGTTCTGGCCCAAATCTATTTTTGGATACTGTAAATGACTTGACAATATGTCGCAAATCATAAAATCTTTTCAACATTTGGCCTCGACTTACTTCCGAAAAGTAAATGATGTCTCCATAGTCAGCATCATACTTTTAAAGAATTCCTGGCCCTGGCTGGTGTAGCTCAGTGGATTGAGCGCGGGCCTGCGAACCAAAGGATCACAGTTCGATTCCCAGTCAGGGCACATGCCTGGGTTGCAGGCCAGTTCCCAGCAGGGGACGCATGAGAGGCAACCACACATTGATGTTTCTCTCCCTCTCTCCTTCCCTTCCCCTCTAAAGATAAATAAATAAAATCTTAAAAAAAAAAAAAGAATTCCTGGAACTGGCAATGATTCATTCAGTCCCTTGACTCTTGTGAAATTCACGGTCTGGATGAGGATTTGCATGACGCTATCCATTTTTAAGGCTTTTGTGCATAAACTTTCTTGATGATGTACTTCATCACACAGGAGTTTGGGGTGGCAATTGCATCATCTTCTATTAATTTCGCAAGTCCTTCTCTTTCACCTGCCATCGCCAGGCACCTTCGGTAACTATCTGTACCAGATATGTTGACGATGGACAAAGAAAATCACTTTAACATACTTTTTACTGCTTCATATAAATCTCTTGATTTAGTTGTGCCTTTTAGTGGCACTAAAGGAACCGTTTCTTCAGTGGCATTGCATTCGTCATCAATACCTCTAACAAAAATGGCAGGTTGGGCCGCACCTGCAGCATCAGTGCTGTCATCCATCACCAAAGCATAAAGTTTAAAATTAGCAGCTTTACTCTCCCAACTTCTTTCGGTTTTCCCATTTCTTCAGTTTGCCTGGCTATAGTCTGGGAAGACGAGCTGATTTTAGAATATCCCCCTTTTTTCCAGGGCAAATCATATCTGCCACACCTTCTAGATTTTGCTTAATGAACTCACCATCGGTAAATGGTTTTGATTATTTTTTTTTGCTATTAAATATGCTACCACATAACTAGCTTTTACAATGGAATCTGCCTAAGTTGTAACTTTCTGAAAATATTTTTGTTGAGAAGGCACTTTTTTTCAGTTCCACTATTTTGTCCTCACAACACAATCCTTCCTGTGCATTGACTTTGGCAGTACGTTTTTGCATACAGTGCCTTTTCAAATTATATTCTTTGGAAACTTGCACAAATTCCCTACAAATTAAGCAGAGTGCCTTCCTATTTGCCTTGACAAAAAGTGCCACCTGTCCACTTTTCATTGAACCATCTTCCTTCATCTGTAATCTTTCTTTTTTCTTTGGAGACGTTATAGAAGCCATGCTGGGGTTAAAAAATAATAATAACATATAAGGAACTTTATTTACTTTTATTATGAAAATTAATTGACAGGAAAATAGAAAGCAAGGTTTGGGCCTTTCCACAGCCCTCTCTCGGCTGCCCTTGCAGGGCAAGGGGTGGGCCTATTGTGAAGCGTGGCAGGCAATGTGTGAGGTGCTGCTAAGGTGTGGAAGTATCTTTAATAATCAAATGAGAATGCTTACCTGACTTCTAAATAACATTAAATGCCTAACGTTGCAATAGTAGGTTGAAATATTATTGGTAAATCGCCGCCTCGCCGTGTCACCATGAGCACATGCAACGTGTGATGGGGTCAGTCCTACTGTCCGCACCTGGAAGATGACACACTGGCAGCCGCACGCCGCCGTAGAGCTGAAGCCGCACACACATGCAAATAGCAAGAGTGTACATGTGTTCATTTTACATGGCACTGCAACATGTAATCACAAAAAAACTCATGATGTTTTAAGTAAATTCACAATTTTGTGTTAAGCTGCATTCATAGCCATCCTGGGCTGCATGCAGCCTGCAGCCCGCAGGTTGGACACCCCTGCTTTATGGTTTCTTATAAATATAAACACATTTTTTGCCAACACCCAGTTCAACATGCAGAATGTCTCTAGGTTACAAAAATAGAATCAGTTACTCCATGCACATTCCGAGCGCAATGATGGCCCTAATTCACTCAGTATTAGTGTGGCAGCACCCCTCAAAGGGAGTGGATGCAGCCAGAGAGCAGGGGACACTCAAGGAGGGCCTTCGGGGTTGACTGTGTAAGTGGAAGCAGGGCAAGGAAGCAGAGAAGCTCCTCCGAAGCACTTGGACTTGGAGTGAAAAACTGCTGCGGCATGAAGTGTGGTTCCCGCAATAGCTCACTGATGGCTACCTTTGTTAAGGGTGCATTCTACATCTGTGTTTTATTTTATGTAAGTGTTTACAAAATAAAACTAGTAGGAGATAAATGTTTAATGTAAAAACCTGCAACATTAAATATAGAACATGCCTCTAAACCTAAATTTCTACAATGCCACACACAAAACAACCAGCACCAAATTCCCTGACTCGGGAGAGGAGGAGCAGGGAGGCCACTCTTGATTCTTGGCACATTACCCCATTTAAATGCACTGACAGCGTGTGCGCTCCATCCCGTGGAGGCCCCGGCTGAGGCCTCCGCCAGCTCACAGGGTTCCCAGCTGTCAGGCAGAAACTGCAACATCAGTGCTGGGGGGAAATCACTGAGGAGGCCTAGAGACAGTTAAAGAAGGGCTCCCTGGAGTGGGGACCTTCCTCAGGTCCTAGATGTGACCTTAGGCCCTGACATCCCCAGGGTCAGATCTGCAAGGGCCTGGAGTCTTTTGGTTGCTCTCAGCTGCTGGAGTTGCTGTCCGCTGAATGTCTACAAACACTGCGGAGGGAGCGAGTGAACCTGGGCATTGGCTGGGCAGCCTGCAGGTGGCTGGTTTACTGGACAGTGGGACTGATGCAGAGAAAAGGGGGGACTCTAGACTCCAGGGGAAAAAGGCTGAGCCTCCCCTCTGAGGTTGATGAGGAGCAGGTCTGATGACACTAGTGGGAGTGGTGACAACGGCAGCTGCACCCCACACTGGGAGACCCCATGAGGATCTCCCAGTCAGTCATGTGACCGTCACAGTGAAAAGGAGCAGAGGCCTGGAGCACGTGTCTTTTCCCCTGATGTCCTCACCCTGTGCCTGTGCCTTTCAGCTTAAAACCCATTATGCGGTGAAAATAAAAAAAAATGTTTTATGGTTTAATGTGTTCCAGTGTGGAAAGGTCACAGAAGACAATGCTGTTTAAAATGAAATGAAATCAGTTATATTTGTTTTATTTATTTACAGATTGGTTGAGATGTGTACGTGGGTGATCTACCTAGGACTTTTAAAAAGTTAAAAATTGTTATGCTAGCGAAGCCTGACTTCGGTTAGGTGGGGGCTGCTGCTGGTATACCCCCCGCAGAGGCAGCCGCTCTGCTCTGGCTCTGAGATGTGGAAGGAGGTGGTAGTGTTGTCACAACAGGCCAGGGCGATCCTCCCTGTTTTTCCCTCCCTGGAGCCCCTTCAGTCCTGGGCTGTATCATTTAAACTCAAACGCACTTTTAATATTTTGGTGTCCGTACTTTTAGCCCTCGAGCTGTGCTGCAGCCCATTCCCCATCAGCTGGGCCACAGGGCCCTGCACGCAGTTGGGTCTGGCTTCCCACACCGCCAAGGGGACTAGTCAGCGCTCTTGTATACTTGGCCTCCAGACACAGGCACAGGCATGCGAGATGTATGCAAAGAAACGAGAACAAGGCTTTATTACAATTTACAAGGAAAGCAAAATTGGGTTCCGGGCAGTATATGAGGAGAGGAGGCGCAGTCAGCGGGAGGCAGGAGGGGGTGTCCCACCTGCTCCAGGATGGCAGGGAAGCCGGCTAAGAATCCCTGTCTACTGTCCTGAGGCTGCGGACACTGCGATGGGACACCAGCCTCGAAGAACCCAGCTCCAGAGAAAACTGCAGGGCAGGGCTGGGGCTGTAATGCTATATTTTGGGGCACCTAGTACACTCCTGGATCTCAGAAATCTTGCATTGTACATCTCAACACCATCTGGCCTAGGAGGAAGGTGGACAGGGCTACTTCTGGAGAAAGCTGTTTTTTCAGGCGTCTTTGCTGCTTGGACCTGGAGGAAAATTACTTGGTTGGTAGCTAAACGGTTTTGCGATCAGCCTACCTCTGGACAGGCGACACACGGGCCCTAAGAGCCAGGACCTTCCTTGCTATGCCCACAGCGGAGGCAGAGCGGCTGGAAGTGGAGGCCAGAAGGGATACGCCGCTAGAGGCAGCCTTGCCAGCAGTGGTGCTGGGCCCTTGGCAAGCACCGAGGAAGGAGGCTCTTCTTGTGTGCACCTCTGAGGATGGAACTTTAGGCAAGGACAGCAGTGCCTCCGAACACAGGGTGGTTCTTCTTGTTGGTGCTCTGGTGAGGGCAGCCACAGAGAGCTTTTGCCTAAGCTTCCCTGAGGGTGGTGAGTGGCACCAACCCCCCCCCCCCCCCGCTTGGTTCTGCAGTCATGCTGAGCACTGCAAAGGTGCAGCTCAGATCTGGGGTAGCTGCTCTGCTCCCAGGCCCACAGGTGCTGCCCACACCCACCTCCAACCTGAAGTGCTGCCCACCTCTGGGTGGCACTGCTGACATTTGGTCTCAGCACCGGTCACAGCACTGGGATTGCGGGTGGCAGCTGCAAAGCCAGAGGCAGTGACTTTGCCAGAAGGGACTATAGCTGAGTTGGCAAGCAAAAGCTGGCCAGGTGCTGGCACGGGTATCCAAGGTGGAAGTTGTGGGTAATGAGCTTCGGAGAGTTGCTTGTTCGTTGTTGCCCAAGGCTGGCTGGCCTGGGGCAGAGGACTGGGTCTGGGCTGGGGCTGGAGCTGCTAGTTTTCCTCCCTGGAGAGAGCTGCCAGAAGTGCTAGCTCCGAACCGCTGCCCCAGTGTCAGACTGTCCAGTGGCTCCAGTGTTCACAGGAAGTTTCAAAATTGGGGTGGGGCTGCCAAAACGCAATGCAGGCAGGCTGGTGGCCCCTGTGACAAACACTGAGCAGTTAGTTACTCAAAGGTGCCTGAGGGGCCTGTGCAGATGGGAATCTTCCACTAGAACTTAGGGGGAGCCCTTGCGAGGGGGCTGGGCAGACGGGATAGCATCCATTAGTGTGACCTCATCGTCAGAGATGGGCTGTGGAAGCAAGCCTGCAGACGTGCTGGTGGAGGAAGGGGCACTAGGAACAGTGCCAAGAGTGGGGTTTGGGAGGAGACTAGCGCATCTACAGACATGGGGTGGGGGACTCCATTCTGGAGGTGCTGGGAGCAGCGGGGAAGGTAGAACTGACACTGGCACCTTGTGTTGAGAAGGGCCTCTTTCCCCACCGCCTCTGTTCAGAGGGGGCCCCCAGGTGGGCTTCAGTGTGAATTGGGGAGGTATGTCAAGCAGCTGGAGTGGGCCAGAGAGAAGCTGGGCTTCTATTTCACTGCCCATGCCTGGTGTCAGGGAGGGAGTGTGGGCAGAGGGGTTTGGGCCCCACCCCCTGCAGACAAGTCAGCCCTGCTTGATAGCTGGGAAGAAGCAAGGAGACTGGGCCTGGGGGCTCTGACAGGGAGGAGAGGGGGCCAGGTGGGTTGTGGTTCCTAGGAGACAAAGGATGCACAGAGGTGTCCCTCCAGCAGATTCCAGGAGGGCCGCTGGGGGAGAGGCCTGCTTCCTCTTTTCTTTCACCAGCTGTGGATTCACACTGGGGGCTGGAGGGACGGCTGGGGCAGGAGCGGTCCTTGCAGCAGGCAGGGGGAGAGCACGAAGGCTCTGGAGCACCACAGCCTGAGATGGCCTCTGTCTCACCCCGCAAAGCACTGTTGTTGAGTTGGAACACTGCTTTCTTCGGCGTGTCTTGGACAGCGGACAGTGACTGGGAAACCTAGCTCAGGAGGCACTGGCAGCCTCAGAGGTTTCCCTCGCCTGTGTGGCGGTAGAGGAACCGTATGTTTCAGGACTGGAACTGTCAGAGGCAGATGAACATTTCCTCTTGGATCCTCTCTGCCCACTGGTTGCATCTTCGTCCTTTTCATGCTGGCCATTCCTTTGAGAAAGCTGAGGAAGGAGCCTGCAGGCCCACCGGGCCCCCTGTCTTTGAGAACCTCTGAGACAGCCTGGCGTGGCAAGTGGCGAGACCCCTCCTCCTCCGCGCTGGCAGGAAACCTCAGGTGAAGCTGTAGGAGCTGGTGATGGCATTTCTTTAGTGACAGGAATTCGTCACGGAGACCTGGGATTTCTTGTTGCTTGCATCTTCTGGTCTCTGCATACAGAGGAATCTCTGCAGAGGCCCAGGCCTGGGCGTGAGGAAATAGAGGCGCCTCTGGATTCCTAAAAGCCTAAATGCAGATTGTGCATCCCAGAGTAATCAGGGCCTCTTCCCTGTGCAGCCTGCCTCTGTGAAACTGTGGGGTCTTCCTCCTGCTTGGCCGTCTCTTTCCCTCTCTCTCTCCAAGGGCTCTCAGGATGATCTCTTTTGTACAGGCATCTGAGAGATATCTGTCGTGGGCGGCGTGGGGGTGACTATCTGCTCCTGTGCCACACACAGAGAGTGACTTGCCCACTGCCGACATCTTTGAGTTGGGAGAAGAGAGCATCTTTTTCCTTCAACACCTGCAGATTGAGGTAGTAAGGGTCCCTAGGAAAAAGCACAGGGTCTGTGGGATCCTGGAACACAATCTCAGAAAGGCTGTGACACAGCATGGAAGCTAACTCAGTGGATGCTTGCAGGATGGGCTTCGACTAGATGCCGGCCTAAGGACAGCTGGGTGTGTGGTCCAGTGGGAAACTGGGTGAGCAGTAAGCGCAGGGTTGGCCCCGCATCCCAGGCCCTACCCAGGGCTGAAGGTAGAAGGCAGGGACAGAGCCTGCCCAGGTAACTGTGCACTGGGCGCTTGGGTGACATCTGTGCCCAGGCAGCCAGCTCCCATTGAGCCCCTTCAGCCGCTAACAGTGCAGAAAGCCAAGAGCTCACTGTTGGGCCTGTTGCTGGGATACACTTGGAATGTGCCAGCGAACAATGGGCACCAGTGCTGGAAGCTAGAGGAGTCGTCACCCGCAAGGTCTCTGGGGGAGGCGCACCCAGAGGGCACTGTAGAGGAGGCCCACAGACCCAGGGCCAGCAAAGGTGCAGATCCACCCCAGCCCTCACGGCTTGAGGGCCACAGACACGTTGGCAGAAGCCTCTGCTTCCCTGGGTAGCCCTGCAGCTCCAGCAGAAGTAACTGCAGCGTGAAAGGGGGGAGCTGCCCTCACCCCTGGGGACACGGGAGGGGAGAAGCAGGGAGAGCCACTAAAATCAAAAGTGCCCATGCCACTCAGATCCTGTTTGGGTGACACCTGAAGGTTGGGGGACACACTTAACAAGCGACCCTACGATTCCACTTCTAGGCAATTAACCAAAAGAAATAAAAGTTCCATTCTCACAAAATCCTGTATGTGAATCTTTGAGCCATTTTATCCACAACTACTAGACAGAGGACTCGAACTTGTCCAACTTGTCTTGAGTGAATTTGTCATTATTTTCAGTTGCTCTGGGAAGAACACTAAGTATTCAAATTGTTTCACTGTGGGATTAGAGTTAATATCTGATCAGTTAAGTGAAATGTGGGAGCTTTACTGGCAATGAAGATTATTTGACTTTATTTGGACAACTGTCCCCCACTGTAACTGTGGGATACTTTTTTTCCCCTTCAGGCCCCCCATACATTACACAATGGAAGAGGACAAAATTGGCCACCACATCGACCCAGGTCCTCACCATTTCTGTCGCTCTTTCTTTGTTCCTGCAGTTCCCAGCCTCCCTTCCGTGTCATAAAGTCAGGGGTTGCCTTAGCTGGAGTTTCCAAAAGAAGAGGATGAGACAAAGGCTTGCCTGAGGGTGATCCTAAGAAACAGGTGTGGGTGATTGACAAGAAGGAAACATTCCAAGGAATATCATTAAATTGATCATTGCTGTGTGCAGTGGGTTTGCTCCCACTGGGGACCCTCTGAGGAGCAGTGGACCAGGCACCCCTCTTGAGAGGTGGGAGAGGGGAACACACATTCACTGGCTCCTGTCTCTCCATTGGCCAAGAGTTGTTCCTTGGGGCGTTAGCTCCCTGGAACATCCCTGCTTGCCTGTGTACGCAATAGCTGAATGGGGAGGCCCTGCAGCTCTCGCAGAAGTAACTGCAGCATGAAAGGGGGAGCATTTACGTGAGGCTGAGGAGGAAGCCCTGGGAGCAAGGGTGCCAGCCCAGCCCCCTACGCACAGGTGGCAGCTTTAGCATCAGTACCTGTGATCCTCCTGCCCTCACCCCTGGGGACACGGGAGGGGAGAAGCAGGGAGAGCCACTAAAATCAAAAGTGCCCATGCCACTCAGATCCTGCTTGGGTGACACCTGAAGGTTGGGGGGTACACTTAACACATGACCCTACAATTCCACTTCTAGGCAATTAACCAAGAGAAATAAAAGTTCCATTCTCACAAAAACCTGTATGTGAATCTTTGAGCCATTTTATCCTCACCCAGCCAGTTCAGCTGGACAGACAAGTCCTATTGCTATGAGCCATTTGCTAAGATGGGAGGCCTGGTCTGCAGGGGTTCTGCCCTGTGCCCCCCTCAGAGCAGGCCAGCTTGCAGCCACGGACTTCCTGCTTCCCCTTCTCCCACACCCTCCATTCACTCTCCATGTGAAGCACCCATTCACAGATGTTTCTTATGGGGCGGCAGAGAATACCCTGGTGGAGAACAGGGCTATTTTCACTGCCGTGTGAAGCGAGATTATCCAAGAAAGTGTAAAACAAGCTCTCAGATATTTCCCATCCCACTATGCACAGCCCTCCACAATGCTGACTTGTGGTTCCTTCCATCAAGAGGTGGAGCCTGTTTTTCCATCACCTGGAGCAGGCAGGGCATGGGATTCACCTTGCACGGAGGAGGCATTAGCAAACAGGATGCAAGCAAAGGTTTAAAAAGGGTGAACCTGCTGGGACTTGTCCTTTCTCCTGCTACTTTTAGAGCCCAGTAACCATGTGAACGAGTTCAGAGCAGCCTCTTGGGTAACAAGAAAGACACGACTAAGGCATTTGATTTTCCAGCTGGTGTTGAGCCAATTGCCAGACATGTGTGTGAAAGGGCTGTAGACCTCCAGCTTCAGGTGAGCCAGTCCAGACCAGAAAAAGTCCTCAGCCAATTCCCAGAACCGGGGGAGCAAGTAAATGGGTTCCTGGGGAAGGTTGTTATGTTGTAAACTAACTGATCCAGCCCATGGCATCTTTTGGATTCCTGGATCCAGATGTGCCTGATGTTAGCTACCCATGGGCTATTCTAGGTCATTACACTCTTTTCATTTTTCCTTAAACTAATTGGAATTGGGTCTCTGTCAACAGAGAGGGTCCTTGGAGATCCAAGATTGAATAGACTGTGCAAACAGTAAACGGGATAAATAAATAAAATTAGAGTACATAATACAGTGATAAGTTCTAAGCAGAAAAATGAAGCAAGGAAAGAGGTTGAGAGGTGCCATATGTGTGTGGGTGGGTGTGGGTGTGGGGCGTGCCTGTGTGCGTTTGTAGGTGTTGGGTCTTAAACAAGGTGGTTAGAAATAGCCCAAAAAGGAGACGTGCACAAAGATGAAGGAGGTGAAGAGTGAGCCGTGTGTGTGGCACAAGGAACGAGAGCAGAGGTCCGTGGCAATGGTGTGCCCGGTGGTCTGGAGCAACACCAGCGTAGCTGGAGTGGAGTGACAGTGGGGAGGAGAGTAGGAGGCCATGAGGTTTGGGTGGGAAAGGGTGGGGGACCTTTACTAAGACTTTGACTTTGACTCTGAACGAGCTGGGGAGCCAATGGGGAGTTTGGGGCAGAGGAGGGACATGGTTCGACTTTCATTTTAATAGGATCACTCTGGCTGCTGGGAAAGACTGCTTTAAAAGTGGAGGGTGCGAGAGAAGGGGAAGTGGGAGGTCCGTGGCTGCAAGCTGGCCTGCTCTGAGGGGGGCACAGGGCAGAACCCCTGCAGATCAGGCCTCCCATCTTTGCAAATGGCTCATAGTTATAGGACTTGTTTGTCCAGCTGAACTGGCTAGAACAACCATTGTCCCTGATAAACCCCATCCCTGTCACCTTCCGACCCTGGTACATGTTGAGACCAAGTGCCCCAGATGTGTTTGCTCAGGTGAATGTAGCTGCCCTTCCAGGTCTGCTGGACAGAAGAATGTACCATACACACACCTGCAATATTAACTTACCCCCCTTCTAACTCCATGGGTCAGGCCCTTGAAGACTTGAAGACACCAGTGGCTGAGGGAGACCCCAAGGCCCCCATTAGAAGGCAGCAGTAGACAGGAAGCCAGATGGGCACCGCAATGCTAGTGTCCTGGGATGTTGGGGTGAGGGTTTGCACTTCCTTCTCAAGGTCAGAGCTCAGTGATAGTTTGAAAGCCAAGACCACCATGATGCCCTTTCCACAAGGAGTCTCGCAATATGTGATGGCATGGGGACTAGGAGAGCTGGAGGAGGGAGGTGTTATAACCACCTGAAGGTGGGTGGGGGGCAGAGTGCTCAGAGTGGGGTTCCAAAACAGGAGACATTTGGGGATCAGGACAGAGTTCAGTCAGAGGGGGCAGAGACAAGAGGAAAATGCAGCTCTTTGGGAGTCCCCCTGCTCCTCCACCCAGCAATGGACACAGCTTTGTGAGAAGCAGAGGCTCTGGCTGGGGGGCTGGGTAACATTGAGAGATTCCTTTTCCAAGTGTGAAAGTCAAGAGCCAGGTGCTGAGGTATGATGGAATGCAGACAGGGAGGGGTTGGCAGAAACCGCAGGGCAGGAGTAAGCTCACAGGCATGTCCTTGGCCCAGTGCCAGTAAGGGGCAAGCTCCTCACCAAGCGGCAGTTCCTTGCTTTGCCTCATCTCCAAGCTGCCAGCCTTGAAGGGAACCTGCTCTAAAACATGAGGGCCCCAGCCGAGGAGCGCTGCAGACCTGTCAGCTGTCATGAACACCCGACTTTACGGTGCAGGAGGTCCTGTCCCACGTACTGCCTCACCTGCACTATGGTTCTCGAACTTCACCCCACGGTCATTCTGCTGCCTGTGGTGCTGGATACACTTTGAGAAACACTGATACAGGTTCTCACAACAATCCTATGCGATAGGTTGGTTGCTATTGTCCCCATTTTTCTGGTAGGGAGACTGAGGCTTGAGGACATCCAGGGTGGCGGTTTATAAGAAATAGCCTCTGGCCTTGCTGACAACAGGAACCAGGGGGGTGTGGGTGGAAGAGTGGGATGAGCCAGCACCCCTTCTACCCTGCTTTATCTGCCCAGACACTCCCTTCCTTCCAGACCCACCCCATCCCAGATGGTTTCCTTTCAAATTGGCCAACTGCTAGTTCTCCAGGTTCCTGGCTTCACCAAAACCTTCCTGTTAGTGAAGCATCCCAGAGACCTTAATTCCTAAGATGGATACAGGCCAGTGTGAAGGTCATTTGAGCAGGGCCACAGTGGAACTTTTGAGGGCCCTTCCATCATAAAAGATTTTTAAAATTATCCGTTACAACTGTATTGATGTAAAAATGAGTATATTAATACTATATATTGAAATATTTTCTTTGACCTGAAAGTTCATTTGTTTCTTTTGGCAGTAAAACATCTTCCTGGGGCTCTATGGCGGCAGATGAGTGGCTGCCTAAGATGTCTACCTCCTCCTGGCCTCTGTGTGGCAAAAGGGAATGAGCGTTGCAGATGGAATTAAGATTGCGCATCATCTGACTTTAAAATAAGAAGATTATCCCGGGTTCTTTGTGTGGCCCAATGCATCACAAGGGTCTCTGCGTTCCTGGGTTTGACTATGGAAAGGACCACCGGCAAGGAGAGGGACAGTCTTTAGAAGCTGGAAAAGGCGAGGGAACAGATTCCCACTGGAGCCGTCAGAAAGGAATGCACCTGCTGACACCCTGAATTTAGCCCACTGAGTCTTTGCGGATTTCTGACCTCCAAAACTGTTAATAAATTTGTATTCACTTTGTGGTAATTGTCTGAGCAGCAATCGGAAACTGATGGAGTCCTTAAAAGTAGGGTGGTCCAGGACTCCTTGCCTGATGGATGGCGTGGCCTGGGCAGTTGGGGTGTGCATCCATGCTCTACCATTTAACGTCTGTTGACTGCACGAGTTGCTTAATTTCTGGGCGCTGTGGGGTAGGGATTGCTTTCCCCATGTACCCACCCACTCGAGGCTGAAAAATTGAAGCAAGTCATCAGTAAGCAGGCAGAACCCAGCATGAGGGCGCCTCTTCTCCACCTGAAATGAAAGGGCCGAAGTCACGGGTCGCAAGGCCGCAAGGGGGCAGCAGAGGCCCGGCCCCACCCCTCTGCTCCCCGGGGCCCGGCTGCGCCTGCGCGACGATCGCGGCGGCTGGGGACGGGAAGTGGGCGGGGCCGGCCGGAGCTGCTTGCGGGGCGCTGAGCGGCGGAGTGGCACGTGAGGCCCGCGGGGGCCCGGGGGTGAGGAAACCCTTGGAACGGGATTGCGGGGCTGACGGCGCTGGGGTGAGGCTCAGGTGGGGGTCCTAGTCGTGCTGGGGTGAAATGGGCCACTGAGGATCCAGAGGGGGCATGATGGGGGGCTGCGGAGGCAGGGAGGCCGAGATGGGGAGACTCAAAAGGCTAGGGGGCCGCTTCGTGGGCTGAGGAGCAGGAGGAGCTGTTGAGGAACCTAAGGCGGGGAATCGGTGGACTCAGGAGCCAAGGGTGCAGAATTGGGAGGCCATTAGCTTGGCGGGGGTGTGGCCGAGCCAAGGCCAGGCGTGGACTGAGGGCTAGAACAGCATGGGGTACTAAGAGGTGAAGCCTCCCTATTTTCCCTAGTCCGACCCCTCCCCACCCCACTCCCCAGGAGCATCTGGGCCAGTCTCACTGCTCAGACGCCCACCCCACCAGCCCCTGCACCTTTGCAGGACTGCGTCTCTGCCCAAGTGCCCCCACCCATGGCCCAGCCCTAAGTGTATTTAAAGTGTTTTAGTTAAAGCCAATGTGGGGGCTGCAGCAGCTTTAGCGGGACGTGTGTGTGAGATAGAACCTCAGACAGGGAGACCACGGCATCCACCACTGTAATTGTGTCACCTCAGGCAAGCCCTTTAACCTCTCTGTGCAGTAGAGAGAAACAGCACCTGATCGTAGGGATTTTAATGCAGGCTTGACATAGTGGATGGTGATGGACCCGCGCCAGCCCCCACTACCCACAGCTAGACCCAGGCCCTGACTGACAGGTGTCCTCATGACAGTCAAGTTCTGTGGGTGGAACTCTGCTCCCGCCTTGGGAGATGGAATGTGAGGGCCAGCACTCTGAGGTCATTTCCGCTCGCTTCTGGCCTTTATGCTCATATCCCGCCTGTTGTCAGATTCCACTCTTTTCCTCCTGCAGCTGAGCTGGAACTGATATGGGCATCTGAATATCCCGTTTGAGTCCAGCTTCACCTTCGTGGCCTTAGTTGGGTTGTTCGCTGTCCCTGAGCCTGTTTCTTCATCTGCAGTGTGACTTAACAGCATGTACTTTTTGCCTAATTGTGAGAGGTAGACAAAAAGAATGCCACTTTGAGAGGTGGAAACCTGCACACAAGTTCATTTGTAGAATTCCTTTGAGATAGCGCCTGAAGCCAGCCCTGCCTTTAAATCCTCTCTCTGCTGCCCGCCGTGTTCCGCAGCATGTTTTAGCTTCCTCTCTGAAGGTTCCAGACCTCAGGCTGCACATCCCAGCCCACACCACGCACTGGTGGTGGAAGGAAGCCAGCTCCTCCCCTCCGCCATCACACTTGCCAGCTGCCATGCACAAAGACCTTGTCAACACTGGAGGGGACAGGGCTGGGCTCCCTGCCCTCAGGAAGCTTGTAACCTAGTGAGAAAGTCAAGCCCGTAAAATGTGGTCCTTGTGCAACAGTGTGCCTGTGCTTAATGGCACAAAACTGCTCTTGAAAATGGGTAGAATGATAAATCGTATGCGATGTATATTTTACCATAAAAATACAGATGCACGTGTATGAGATCTGGAAGCAGTTACATACTCTCCCAGTAATTATTCAGAAATAACGAAATACGATTCTCCATTTGCAGAAAGGTTTTTAACAACAAAGACAATGCTTTTGTAGCAGTGCTGTGGTTTCCTTTTCGGAGGATTACTGATTCTTTCTTTGTGGGGCTCCCTGAAGTTAAGCAGGGCTCAGCAAGTGTTTTGGCCAGACCTAGAAAAGTGTAGCTGTACGAATGAGCATTATGTTGAGCATATGAGTCAAAACTAGTCAACTAGAGGAAAATACATATTTTAAATGGAAAAAAATGGACTTTTTACAAGTCGGGTGCCAGCCAAAGTGCACTGGAGCCACAGAAAACAGAGGGCTAGTCTCCAAAGGTGTTAGGGTTTCAGCAGAGCTTGGATTAGAGAGGTCTCGGGGCACAGTGGAATGCCACCCACCAGCGAAGCACAGGAACAGGAACATGGAGGTGAGGGGCTGTGCCAGGGCAGGGGGCACAGCAATGAAAAACGGAGCCATGAGAGAGGCTGAATCGGGGCTGGTGACAGATGCAGGGTGGTCAAGGTTTCCGGTACAGTTAGGAGCCAGTCATGAATCCTACCCCGTGACACTGAGCCAGTCACATGGCCCTTCTGCTGCGGCTCCCACTTGTAAAGTAGGGGTGACCGCAGGTTGTGGGACATGGAAAGCAGTGATCCAGGTGGAGTGCTCAGAGCAGCGGCAGCACCCGCGGGCCGCTGGCAGGTGCTGGCTGGCAGCACTGTTGTTCGGCCCCCTGGCTGCCCACTGGTGAACAGTGCAGAGGGGCGTCATTCCAGGGGCCAGGTTGAGCCACACTGGTCGGGACAGGTGGCATTGGGGGCTGGGGGCTTGGTGTCCCTCCCATACTCACCCCAGGTCTTTGGTGACTTGCACGAACTCATGCACAGGTCCCTCACCATCATCCCCAGTGGGGACATCTCTGTGCCAGACTTGGTGCCACTGCAACCTGCCTGCCTGCTGGCCACTGCACCGTTCCTGAGGCTGTCTCCTCAGTTGATCCTGTGAGAGCTCAGGGCCACAGCACTGTCCCCCACCCTTCCTGGCAGTCCCAGGGCCACCTCTGAGTCCCACTTTGGGGAATTCCTCCCTCTTGCTGTCTTCAGGCCTTTATCTCTAGGCCCTGGGCTCCCAAGGGCAGGGATTGTTTTGCTCATATCCGTGTGACTCTGTCACAGAGTCAGGAGTTTGTTGAAAAAAGGAAGGGCAGGGAAGGAAATTAATCGTAAGTCATAAAGCAGCTGGGCCCCAGAGAACGGAAGCCATGTCCTGGTTCCTCTCCTTGCACCTCGCCGCCTCTAGGTGATGTGGAAACCAGCCTTGGTCTTCAGCAGGCAGGGTGGCCCTGGGCCACCTACCTGTCTAGTGAAGGAAGGCGGCTGGTGCAGGCCCTGAGAATACGCCAGCTTGCTCCCCAGGCTGCAGGTCAAGCCTGCGCTCGAGCCCTTGTCACGCCTGTGCTGCCTCAACCCCCAGACCTCGCCTGGCACACATGTCCTACTCCGACTGCCGTCCAGGCCCACGCCGGACCCTGGACTTGGGGCAGTGGGCACATGACCTCAACCCCGTGTGTGGTGAGCGGGGACGTGGAGAGGAACCACGGCAGAGACCAGTGCTGCAGTGCGGAGAGGAGGGGCCCCCAACCCCCAAGGAAACTGGCTTACTTTGGCAGGTGGGGACCCAGACACAGAAAACAGCATCCCAAGGCTGGAAGGTTCCTACATTACAAGATGTCCAGCGGTGCCACCACCAGCAAGTGAGGTCGAAGGTGAAGGGCCTTGAACTCTGTGCTTTATTCTGTGGGCCACGGTTGTGCATTCTGGGGAGGTCAGTGAGCACATGGTCATTTCATATGGATCCTGAGATTTCACTGCCTTGGGAGTATTTGTTTCCGGGCTCAGCATTTCCCAACCCTGCTGGGGCACTCTGTTGCTCGGGGCAGCTCTGCATTACTTACATTTCTCTCCTTTAAGCAACAGGAGACCAGAATGCCTTGGGTTTGAAAGCAGAGGCAGAGGTGGGGAAAGCAGAGGAGGCCTCTTTCTCTGCCCACAGGTGTCCAGGCCTGCTGGGAAATTCTCGTTGTCATCTTGTTGTTTTCATTGGCTCGATTCTTATGTTTGTGGGCAGTGGTGTGGCCTCGCTGGCCTGCCCCGCGGCTGACCCTCACCACCCCATGGGGCTCCCAGCCTTTCCTGATCTCCCCATTTCTCAGTCTCACCCTGGTGGTTGTAATGCAGTGAGTGGTCTCCCTTCTCTGTTGTACTTTCTCGGCCTTTTTTTTACCTGTCGGCTGTCATAACCTGGGGCTCCACTCTATTCACTTCTGCTGGTGAGTAAATGGGAGGATAGCCATGAACTTAAGTCTGTCCCTGTGTCCTTCTATTACAAGTGGCCCCATTTCTATATTTGTATATGTGTGTGTCTACTTTTAAAAATTAACTTTAGATGCCTGTCTCTGGAAGAAGGGAGAGATTTTGTGTGTGTATGGTTTTTAATAGACCACTATTTGCCCTTTGCCCTCAACCCCTTTGCTGGTTGACATTTAACTCTCCCTCTTCCCCTCCCTCTCGTGTTTCCATCTTTATTCTTTGAGAAGACTTGCACTAAGTTAGCGCTTGGTGAGGACAGCCCTTCCCCTGGCCGTGCTCTGCCCTGAGCTCTGTGAGCGGCCTTCACCTTCCAGCTGCAGCCCCTGCCTGTAGCTGCCCTTCGGTGAAGTGGACATCCGTGGTCTGTAGGTATCTAAGATTGACAATTCCAGAAGATTCTCTCCTGTGGTTCTGCCCTCTCCATTCACCCCTCAGAACCTAGGAGGCCTCAGGTGGGGATGGGCTATGAAAATACTCCCCCAAACCTCCTAAAACTTGGGGTGTTGCTTGGGCTCTCAAGTCAATTTGTTACCATCAGGAAACACTTTGTTTCTTGGGGGGATAAATTTGTGGGATTGATTCCCAAAGAAAGTTCCCAGCTGGCTGTTATGGAGAGGAAGGGGAGGGGGGCAAGTGAGGGGCCTGTCAGGGGCCCGTGGTGATGGGAGGTGACTACCCAGCTGTGTGTTGTGTGTGTGTTAGGAAATGGAGCCTGGAGAGGGCCCGGCTACAGCCCCTAAATGGGATTGAGGAAGGGTTGGGGGCAGGGGCTAACCCTGAGAGGCAATGAATGGAAGGCCTGTGGGACTGTTTGGTTGGCCTGGCTGAGTAGGAGGCGGGAATCTAGCGACCCTGGGGGCTGTGAGGGTGTCTGACTGACAGGGCCTTAGCTAGCACGCAAACTGAAACAGGCAGGCTAAGGAGAAGGGGGCAGGTGTGCGGTGGAGAGGATGGGAGTCCCACCCTCTGAGCTGGGGAAGAGGAGCTGGAGTCCCACCTTGGGGTGGAGGGTGGGGTGAATGACACCTTTTTCCAGATGTCAGAGAAGTGGGTTAGGGGAAGGGGGCGATGATAAGCTTGGGCTCCATAATCCCTCTATGACCCTATCATCCATTCTCAGGCAAAGGGCTGCCCCTCTGCAAGCCTGTGTTCCCATCTGTGAAATGGGGGCTCATCCTGTCTCCCAGGGGTGTTTCAGGTAATGCTGAGGGGCTGGCAGCTAGTAAGCCCTCCGCCCTCCTAAGCTTACTGGGAGGAACAGCCCTCGAGGCTGGAGCTCTGTGTGAGACAGTGGGCTCAGTGGCCTGTGCCATCCACAGTGCCTCTCCTCCAGCCAGGCCTTTGGAGGCCCGAACTCCTCCTGGTGGAGAGGACTTATTGGGCTTGACCACATTCAAAACTCCCCTGACTGCCCTGAGTTTACCCTCTGCTTCCTACTGTTTATACCCTGGGGTACCCCGCACCCTCTGGGGAGCCCTTGCTGCTCCCCCTCTGGTCCATCTTTGAAATAGCCCAGGGCCAGCCCTCCTGCATGTGGGCCCTGCCACCATCCTGTCCAGGCTGTTTTCTTCCTTCCTTTAACAGGTGACCCTTCTCCCCTCTGAGTACCACTTCTAGGCTCACAGACCTGGTGCCATCACTTCCTCACCTCTTGGATGCACAGGTCCTGGGTCAAGTTGAGCCCCCTCACCTGCCTCAGTGGCCTGGTCCTAGTATCCCTCTCCTGCCCATCACTGGCCACACTGGCTGTTGCCGCGAGGAGCTCGCCCACCTTCAGGATATCTAGGCAGTTATTTCCGCTTGCTCTGGCTCTTGAAGCTACTTCTCTAGCCTCCCCCACATCCTCTCTCAGACCAGAGCAGCCAGGGTTGTCCCTCCCACTTATTTGGGCCCCCTGAACTGTGTGTGAAGCTGGGTGGCCTTCTGCCCTGGGCCCCAGGCTTGGTGTGGCCCCTGCCCAGGAGTGTTTGAAGGTGCAGGAGATATCTAGACGCCAGGCAGTTGGCACTGCAAGGCCCGAAGACCCCACAGCAAGGTGCTGAGTGCTCCCCGTTTTTGCTGACCCTCGTGTTTCCCCCTAGTGCAAAGCCTGACTGGAACCCCGCCAGCAGTCCCCTCGGGATGCTCTCGGCATGGCCTCTGGAGCCCCTGAGCAGAGCAGCCGGATGGCAGAGGAGACCCTCAGCTTCCTGGACGAGTTCCTCCTTGACTTCCCAGCCCCACTGAGCCCAGAGAGCCCTTTGCCGTGGAAGGTCCCAGGGACAGTGCTGAGCCAGGAAGAGGTGGAAGGCGAGCTGGCTGAGCTGGCGGTGGGCTTCCTGAGCAACAGGTAGGCCTCGCACCCACCGGGAGGGGGCAGTACAGCACAGGATGGGAGGAAGAGGCATGGCATGTGCCACACGCTGACCTTGAACCTGGCATTTACCCCACACATCCTGCGCTATGCAGTTTATGTCCACTACGTGCATCTCTGTGGCCATAACGAAGCATCACAGGCGGGTGGCTTAGAGTCACAGAAAGGAATTGTCTCCGCCCTGGAGGCCTGCAGTCAGAGATCAGCTTGTCAGCAGGGCCATGTTCTCAAACAAAGGCTGTCTAGAAGAGTCTGTTCCAGACCATTCTCTTAGTTTCTGGTGTCATGCTGGCCCTTTGTTTGCCTTAGCCTGGGGACAAACCACTCCAGCCTGGCTTTCCTTGTCACATCGTATCTTCCCATGTGTCTGTCTTCTTGTGGCATCTGTTTTCCCTATCTTTCTGTGTGTCTTCTCTTCTTGTAAGGACGCCAGTACTGTTGGATATGGGGCACCCCCTGTTCCTGCAGCATGACCTGCAAAGACCCTAATTCAGAATAAGGTCCCACCATGAACCATTCAGGTTAGGACTTTAGCATATCATTTTGTGGGACACAGTTCAGCTCATGACAGGTGCTAAGCAGTAGATCCTGTTTCTGTCCCTTTTCACAGATGGGGAGACAGAGGCCGGATGGATTAGGAGACTGGCCAAGACCTCCATTTGGGGGCAGGGCCTGGCCATGTGCCCCGCATGCAGGCCCCATGGCCCTGCAGAGAGGCGGTGGTGCTTCCCCCCTCTCACAGATGAGGAAGCTGAGACCAGGAAGCGGGGAGTATGACCAGCAGAGAAATTTTGAGAAAGATGCGGGGAGGCCCATGGCGTGTGGGCTGGCAGGCATGTGGCATCCGTAGTCCCTAGTCACTGTATCACCCCTAAAACCAGGACAAGGCCCTGGCCTCAGTGTGCTTCCTTCTCAACAGGTCAGTTCCAGCCCCCTCCCCCCAGCAGAGCTGCCCACTCTTTCTTGCCTGTGCAGCTGCAGTGCGGGAACTTGGGTCACTGAGCACAAAGGCTTCTGGTTGTGGGCCTGCTCTGGGCCCACATCCATCCCAGCATCCTCCGCGGTCCCACAGCGCTCAGGAGAAAATTCCCAGTGACCAAGTCCCTGGGGGTGGGGGAGGAGGCATGTGTAGAGGGGGCTGCCAGCTTGTCTGGCTTTGAGGAAATAATTTCAGAGGCAGATGGAGCAGAGCGGGCCTGGGACCTGACGACACCACTTTGAGTGTGCTGGATGGGTGCTAGTGGTGTGGGAGATGGGAGGGGAGGGCAAGAGAGGGCTCCCAGAGTTTGCCTCCTCAGGGCCAGGAGCATGAAGGACGGGAGGAGAGGGAGCCAGCCAGGCGCAGCAGCCATACTCAAAGGGGAGGAGGGAACTCAGGGGGCCCAGGGCCACAGAGTCTATCCTCCCAGCAGCCACAGTGCCTTTTGTGGGGCTCAGGGGTCATAGCAGGAAAGGCGGGCCCAGGAGGGTTGGCGCCTGTGCCAACCAGGGCTGGAGGAGAGCGAGAGCCCCAGCACACTGCTGTGCCAAGGGTGATGTGTCAGCAGGGGCAGAGAGAAGCCAGGTGGGAAAGCCAGCCTGGGCGACGGCAGAGCCCCAGGTGAGCTTGGCCTCCAGGCACGGGGCCCAACCTGAGAAAAGGGAATGGCCACCACACGGGGCCTAGGAGGGGCACCAACTTGAGGATTGATTCCTAGGTCAAGGAAGGAGAGAGCTCAGAGAAGGGATGTGCAGGGAGAAGGAGGATCAGGGACGGTGGGGCTGGTTTTGCTTCACAGCAGTGGGAATGGCAGGGAGTGAGGAAGAGGAGGGTAGCTGAGCAGGTGCCAGGGACCACACTCCTGCCCAGAGTGGGGCCTGAGCTAGAGAAGTCAGGAGTCGCTCTACAGGGCCTGTGGGGTGCAGGGCCTTGGGGCAGGTGCCTCCAGCTAAATGCAGGGAGAAGCAGGACCTGTTTGAGGTGGAGCAGGGCTTCTCGAGGAGCTGAGATACAGAAGTGGGGAGTATGACCAGCAGAGAAATTTTGAGAAAGATGCGGGGAGGCCCATGGCATGTGGGCTAGCAGGCATGTGGCGTCCGTAGTCCCCAGTCACTGTATCACCCCTAAAGCCAGGACAAGGCCCTGGCCTCAGTGTGCAACAGGCGAGGCTGAGAGGGAGGGCGGTGGCAGCAGGCCCTGGGCTCAGGTGCTGAGTGAGCACCCTGTTAATTGGCAGGATGACAGAGCAGGCCTGAGACTCTTGGTGACAGAAGAGACTAAGAGTCACAGCCCCCTGGAGGGGCTGGTGCAGGCCTCTGTGAGTCCACCTTGAAGTACCTTCAAATGTACCTTAAAATGCAGTATTTTAAAGTCTTCCATTTTCCAGCCATCTTAGGGGATTTATTTTCAGTTATTTTTGTCCTTTCTAGTTTTTCTTCCATCTGCAGACACCGATGTCCATGTGGTGTCCACTCTGTGTGTGGCGGTCAGAGCTCGGGGCTGCTGTCCTGGAGCTGCAGCACGCGGGCTCTTGGGTGGCAGGGACCCTGAGCATATCAGTCCGTGTATTTTCAGATTGTCATTTGTATCTTAAAAAAAAAAAGATTTTATTTATTTATTTTAGACACAAGGAAAGGGGGGAGAAAGAGAGGGAGAGAAACATCAGTGTGTGGTTGCCTCTTGTGTGGCCCCCACTGGGGACCAGGCCTGCAACCCAGGCATGTGCCCTGACTGGGAATCAAACTGGCGACCCTTTGGTTTGCAGCCCGTGCTCAACCCACTGAGCCACACCAGCCAGGGCTGTAATTTGTATCTTTCACAAAACTGTCTGGAAGTCAGGTCCCTGAGTTCAGGGTGCGACAATTTACATCCTGTCTGTTCCCTTGTTGTTTGCAGCTCCCTGTCACATCTCAGGTTCCCAAGCAGTGCCTACCTCACTCTATATTATTCACATGTGTTTTTATCTCTACTGCTAAACTGGGACTCCCTTGAAAATCCCCGAGGCATGTGGGACTGGAGTGTTTATCAGGTTCCTGGGCCTTGCACATACCCCGTCCCCTTCCCTGCCTCTGCTGGCCCTTCTAGGAGCCCTGACTGACACAAGGCCCGAGTGCCTGGTGGTGGTGGGGTTGGGCAGGACCCTGGAGGAAGCTGGAGAGGCATCCAGGAAGCAAGCCTGTGGCCCAGAGCCAGGCATTGTCTGGGTCCCCATGGCCGGAAGCTCAGTGGCCTTGGCAGTGGGACCTCAGGGGGCCTGCAGGAAGGCACAGCGCGACCTCCCCAGGAGTGAGCAGAACAGGCGCCCCTTGTTGCTGCTGTGAGAAGGGAAGATCTGGTGGTGGGCAGGAAATCCTCAAGCAGCAGAGGAACTCATTTCTCATGACTTGGCTGGTTGATTTTCGAAGGCATTCATCCCTGTGGACTCCTAAGACCACCTATAGATGCCACAAGTGCCCAGCCCCAAAGGGATGGGAACCGTCTGCCCTGCTCTTGGGCCGTCCTTGTCAACAGGGTGAAGCCCAGTGTGTCAGCCCAGCAGAGAAGCACAGGCCGCCCACCCTGGGCCTTGGCCCCCAGCCCTCAGGGAAAGGCACGTGGGGTGAGCCCACCTCCCACTGCGGGGGAGGTGGATTTTTGGGGTCAGAATATATTCTAGAAGCTGTAGGGGCACCAGAGGTAAGGATCCCTATGCCTGGGGGAGCCGGGGAGGGCTTCCCAGGAACACAGTGTGGGAGCCAGCCCCAAGGCTGAGTGCAGGCCAGCCAGAGAGCCCATGGAAAAACACATCTGTGGCAGAATTTTTTTTTTTTAATTTAAAAAATATATATATTTATTTAATTTTTAGACAGAGGGGAAGGGAGGGAGAAGGACAGGGAGAAAAACATCAATGTGTAGTTGCCTCTCATGTGCCCCTTCTGGGGACGTGGCCCAAAACCCAGCCAGGCATGTGCCCCAACTGGGAATCGAACCCGCAACCCTTTGGTTTGCAGGCCAGCGCTCAATCCACGGAGCCACACCAGCCAGGGCAGTGGCAGAATTTTTGATAGTCCTTCCCCATGGGCCTCGGTCTGTTCACCCCATGACTTCCTAGGAGCTGCCACTCATCCCTCTTTTCCTGCGCTCAAGATTCCCATTTCCTCCCTCCATTTGCTTTCCCATTCCTACCCGCACCAGCCCCCCAGTTCTGTTCTGGGTGTCCTGCCTGTGACCTTCGAAGCACTCAGCCAAGACTTGCTCCCCAGAATTGTCCCTGCACGGCCCTGGGCAGCCACCCAGGCCCCCACCTGCTGTCCACCCAGGCGAGCTCCTTCGGGCCATCGCCCTCACCCCCATGCATTAGAGGCCCCATCTCCAGACCATGTGCCTGTCAGCCCCAGGCCTCTCGACACTCAGTCAGACCTGAGACTCACTGTGGACATGGAACCTGTCTGGCTCCCTGCCTGGCGCCTGCTCTGCTCCCTCCTGTCCTCCACCAGGCCCTGCCTAGCTGGGGCCTTGGCCTCCTCGCAGCTCACTCTCCAATCCACTCTGAGTGGAGAGGCCAGAGAGAAGCCTCTCGCATCATGGCACACCGCTCTTTAAAACACACCGGGGTCCGGACTCCCCAGGGCCTGACACCTGCACCCCCAGCATCCCCTGGTGCAAGCTGCTCTGATGGACCAGGGACCCCATGGGCTATGCACAGCCCAGCCGTCCAAGCGCAGCCCAAGATTTGTTTCCTGGGGTGGCCATAATGGAGGACCACAGGCTGGGTGCTTTAAACAACAGAACTGGATTGCCTCAGATTTCTGGAGGCTGGAAGTCCATAATCAAGGTATCAGCAGGCCTTATTCCTTCTGGTGGCTGCTGACCACCTTGGCTATAAGTTCATCACTCCGGTCTCTGCCTTCATTCTCCCAATGTCCTCTTTGGGTGTGTCCGTGTCCAGATTCCTCTTTTGAAAAGGAACCAATGTTACTGGATTAGGGACCCACTCTGCTCTGTGGTAACTTCATCTTAACTAATTGTATCTGCAACCAGCCCGTTTCCAAACAAGGTCACATCCTGAGGTACCGGGGATTAGAACTTCAACATAGGGACTTCAGAGGGACACAATTCAACCTATAAGCTCCCCCACACCCAGAGGTCCCCAGCTGATACTGGTGACCAGGCACCTGTCAGGCTGAACATTGCGTAGTTCATCTGGGTCTGGCCCTGAAGGCCAGTGGACACAGCTGACGAGACTATGGCACCCTCCCTACCAGCCTCAGCCCCTATCTGTTGCAGAAGCACAGGCCCCAGTAAATGGTGCCATGTGGAGAGAGGCTGACCTGCTCGTTAGACCCCACAATGGAGTGCGCGTGGTCATTGCTACCTCCAGGGGGGTCTCCCTGGGTGGAGAGGGCCTGAGCTCTCCCTCTGGAGGGCTCAGGCCAGCGCTGAGGTGTTTACTTCTGCTGAGGAGCCAGCCCCAGTTCACTTATTATTTATTGCCATCCCAGGAATGCTCCGCCACCACTTGCCTCATCTCTGGCCCATGAAGCAGTTTCCCAGCTGCTGCAGACAGACCTTTCTAAATTCAGGACGTTGCCCAGGCAGGAGGAGGAGGAGGAGGACAATGAGGAAGTGGAAGAGCAGAAGACCCCTGTGACCTGTGAGTTCTCTTTCTTGGGACCCCAGGCTTAGCAGGCCACAAACTTTCCAGGCCGAAGGACAGGCCACTGGTGAGCACCAGTGTGGGAGAAGGCAGGGCTCAGCTGGCCTCCATCTCCTTTCGTGTTTCGCTGGGGGGAAGACGGTTGTGGCAGCACATGGCTGAGAACCTCAAGGGGGTGACACCATGCACATGTGCTGGTGATGGGGGCAGGATCAAGATGCAGAGAAAGCACACGTAGCCTGACATCAGCGGGGGGTGCACAGCAGCCGCTCACTGGGCTGCAGAACAGCCAGGGGGAATAACATGTGGCCTGTTTCACACAGGGGGACCCCAGGCTCCAGACTCTGTCACACTTCTGTTCTCCTGCCTCAGCCAGCGTCACCCATGGTGATGTCAGAGTTGGGTTGGGAGGCTGATGTGGGAATGGCTCCCAGGGGCAGCCTTGATGTCCAGCAGGTAGAAAATGCTAGAGTTTGGCCCATGGCCTGGGCCGACCCGGCCCTGTCAGGTGGAGACTCTGGATTTCCACGAGAGCTTGGGGAGGCAGCCTGCTCCTGGGACGGTGGTCACATGCAAGAGGGACCCAGAAAGGGAGTGAGCCTCACTCTGAAAAGGCAGGGCTCTCATTTCACCTGCCTTTCACTTCCCCAGTAACTCCTTTCTCTCACATCTCACCGAAATGTCGGATCCTGCTGGACCAGAGCTCCATACAGCAAGCCAGGGTCGCTCAGCTGTGGCCTGTGGCAGAGTGTGCGGTGGGCCCAGGCTGGGCACCAGCATTCGGTTGCTCCACGCTTCTGGTGAAAGGTGCAGCTCAGGCCGCACGTGGGCAGGGCTGAGGGCCAGTGGGGGCCCAGGCCTGGTCGGCAGGGTAGTGGGCGCCTCCGCAGGTTCCCCTTCCTTTGCCGTTCCCTATCTGACTATGTTACTTTATTATTTTTTCACTGAGATATAATTGATGTGTCACATTGTGTAACTTTAAGGTATACAATGAGTTTATTTGATTCATTTGTATATTTCACTAACACCTCCCCTTTATCACTTAATGACAGGCATACCTTCGAGATACTGGGGATTCAGTTCCAGGCCACTGCAGCAAAGTGTCATAATCTTTTTGCTGGTGGTGTGGTTTTGGGGGGGGGGGTGCCTTGCGTTCAGTTTACAAAAAAATGCAGCATCTGTCAAGCACAATACAGTGAAGCATAATAAGACGAGGTATTCCTGTATTATCCCACTATCTCAGCATTAGTGGGAGCATTGAAAGCAAAGCAATGAACAGGTTGGCAAAAGAGGAGAAAAACAAGCAGCCTGCCCCTGCAGTAGGTGCTGGGCCCTTCTGTCCCGGTTCTCTGCCCTTTTCCTGGGCTCCCTGTCCTCATTCCTTATGGCACAGCCTCATGCCCCCACCTGCGGGACACAGCAGCTCAGTGACAGGCAGCCATTGCCTCAGCAAAGTCCACAGGCCTTTGTCTCCGGAGAGGGAGCGCCAGCCAGCCCCACCCCAGCCTGCAGCCTGGCAGGATGTTGGCGCCACCTGCTGGCGGGAAGGAGCAGTACAGTGGCAGATCCCTGCACGTGGGGGCTCGTGCTCCTGCTCCTGCCCACGGTGCAGGCCTGGATCAGCTGTCCCTGTCATGGGAGCGGGACTTACTAAAGCCTATCAGTGGGGTGTTATGAAAATCATCACCCAAGGACAGAGGTGCGACTAAGACCTCTATGTGGCAGGGTCAAGTGGAGCCATCAACGGCCCCGCCCCAGTGAGTAGTTCCTATGGGAGCCAGGAGAGCAATGTGTCCTGCGAGCAGCATTGTGAGTGTGTGGGCCAGGTGATCCTCCCCGTAGGTAGTCATTCTCATTGGTAATTGCCTTTTGCTGGAGCCCAGATTCAAGTTTAAGCACGCTGCTGAACAACAGCAGCATGACCTAGGAGAGTAAACGGGCTCTGTGCCTCCCTGGGCATTTCAAACCTGATAAAGCGCAGTTCTCAACAAGTGCCTGAATGGCCACCAAGTCCTGACTGTGGTGGCAGCAACAAATTCCAGACTCCTCCGATGGGTGGGTGTCTTCAGAAGTATTTCCCCGGTGCTTCCTGCACTCCCAGGCCCTTCTTTTCTTCTGCAGCCACCTCCGTTGGGCACAAGCTGTTTCTTCTCCAACTCTCCAAATACTTCAAGTGTAGCCTGTGACGCTCCTGAGTCTGCCGTGTTTCTGGTTACTTCCCCGGGGCACCCCTCTAGGTGACTGGCACTGACTTACCTGTACCTGCTACCAGCACCTGGGTCAGCAAGGATCCCAGGAGGGGTTTGTGCATCAGAATGAACCAAGTCTCTGAGATGTGGCACCTGAGGGTTCCTTTGGACTTCTTCCTTATTAGTGTTTTTTTTTAGAGCCAGGTTTAGGTAGGATTTAAACTTTTGAAGTCTCTGTTGTCGGCAGTATTACTTGTTGCTGCATATCATTGGCCCAAAATTTAGTGGCTTAAAACAGTAAACACTTACTGACCTGCAGTTTCTGTAGGTCTGGAATTTGGGAGAAGCTGAACAGGTGGTTCTTGCCCAGGGTCTCGTGAGGTCAGACGAAGGCAAGTGGGAGTGGAGGCTCCACTCCAAGAGCGTTCAGTGCCATGGCCATTGGCAGGAGGCTTTAGTTCCACACCTTGTGGACTCTCCATGGGGCTGCTTGAGCATCCTCATGACATGGCGGGGGGCTTCCCTCAGAGCCAGCAGTTCACGAGGGAGACAGAAAGGGAGAGAGGGGGAGTGAGAAAGATAGAGCACGCAAGGGGGGAGCCACAGTGCCTCTTAGGACCTGGTATCTGGAGCCACTCACAGTCACTTTGGTTTTATTCGTTAGAAGCAGGTCACCGAGGTCACAAAATTGTGCGCTCGGGGAGGAGCGAATGAAAACTCCCACCCTTGAAGGGAGAATTGAAGAGTGTATGGACGTATTTTAAAGCCGTCCCTGGGGCTAACACTTGTACTGGCAGACTGGGCAGGCACTGAGGAAGTGTGCTTAAGGAAAAACGTCACCCGTAACCGCCGCCTGCTGGTGGAGAGACACCGCTGGCGTGGTGGGGGCGTGCCTCCCTGCCTCTCACCTGCTGGTCCCGGTGGTTGAAAACTTTCTCACGTACTCATGACTCAACTCTACATGGGATTTTCCATCCTTTCTTTAACAGCATTTTTCCATAATATCAGTGTTTTTCCTTAATGTCATGGCATAGGCATTTTACATACTTACAAGCTCTGTAAAAGTCCATTTTTGTTTCTGTTTACACTTTACTTGAGGGAATACTAGCCTCACATGCAGCTATAAGAAATAATGCATTGGGATCCCAGGCACCCTTCACCCCGTTCCCCACGATGGTAATGTCTTCCAAAACTGGAGTGAAATATCGTGACCCCGATCGTGTATAGTCAGGATACAGAAGTTTCATCCCACAAGTTTCCCTCGTTCCCCTGCGTGGCCACCCTAACACCCCCCACCCAACCACTGACAACCACCAATCTTCTCAATTTCTTCTCATTTTATCACTTCAAAAATGCATATAAGTGGAATCACACAGGACGTAACTTTTGGGGATTGGCGTTTCCCGTTCAGCATAATTCCCTGGAGACTGATGCAGGTGTCTGTCTGCGTCGGTAGCTCCCTCCTTTCCCGTGCTGAGTGGCGTCCCGTCGCGTGATGTACCTGAGTCTGTTTAACCATTCTTGCATAGAGGGCCACCCTGGGCCGATCTGGGTTTTCACTTGTTATGTGTGGAGCTGCTCTGAACGGTTGGGCACGAGTCTGTGTGTGAACAAAGTCCTCGTTCCTCTGTGGTAAATGCCAAGAGGTGCAGTTGCTGGGCCAATGGCAGTTGTGTGTTTAGTGGTGAAAATTATTTTTAGTAGCAGTTTAATTCTTTGTCAAAAGTGTAAACCGTAATTTACTCTGTCGTGGATATGCAGTATTTCTAACTCATGCAGAATTATGAATGACTCTGTGCTTTGTCCTTAAATCCCCGGCTCATGTCCTCTGTTCCCTTGGGGTGGGCTCCCCTGAGCAGAGGCGCTCCACGTGGGGTAGGAGGCTCTCAGCGTGTGTTGCCAAACCAGACACGTCTCACTGCTGATGATACAGCCTGTCGTATCGGCTGGTGCGCCCGGGGGGTGATGGCTGGAGGGGCTGTGCAGGCCTGTGATGGGGCTGTCTGGAGGCCCCAGAAGGGAGGAGAGGGGCAGAGTGATCCAGCGGAGCATCAGCTGGCCTGCACTGGTGCTTCCCTAACAACTCCTATCTTGCCCTTCAGTGCTGGATGCCAAGGGCCTGGCGTGGAGCTTCTTTAACCAGCTCTGGGAAGTATGCAGCCAGTGGCAGAAGCAGGTGCCCTCGACTGCCCAGGTTCCGCCACGGCAGTGGCTGGTCTCCATTCACGCCATCCGGAACACTCGCCGCAAGATGGAGGACCGGCATGTGTGCCTTCCTGCCTTCAACCAGCTCTTTGGCCTGTCCGTGAGTGCTCCACCTCCCGGGCCCTAGGGAGGCCTCACCAGCGTCCCTAGTCAGAACAGCCGAGGAGGGCTTGCACAAGGGGCAGGAAACCTCTCTGGGTGCCAAGCAGAGCCTCCAGCCAGAGCCGAGGCCGGAGTGGTACCCACAGCTTCTGTCTAAAGGCCACGGTGCTGGACGTTTCTCAAAGCACTTCCCGGGAGTCTGGGAGGCCCAGTTCATCCCAGCACTTCTGGGCCAGGGCAGCCACTAGGCACCTTGCTTTCCCAGCTGTGGGACTGATCGGGGAATGGTTTTCCCCAGCCTGTTGTGAGGGGAGGCCCTGGGCACCAGCTTTATCCGCACTCATGATTGCTGAGCCCTGCTCTGTCAGAGCCACTGGGGGCCACCTGACACAGCTCCTGGTGCCAGCAGCCTGGTGCAGAAGCGGGGTCTGACACGCTGGAGGGTTGTCTGGTGGTAGGGGCCAGGCTGATTCTTCCAGGCCCCTCCTGACCCTTCTTGGCAGCACCTGATAAGGGCCTCTGGCTGGGTCACGGCCTCAGTCAAGCATGAGGCCAGCCTGGTGGTGACTCCCACTGTGTTCCCCACCAGGACCCTGTGGAGCGTGCCTACTTTGCAGTGTTCGACGGTCATGGGGGAGTGGATGCTGCGCGGTACGCTGCAGTGCACGTACACACCAACGTGGCTCACCAGCCGGAGCTGCGCACAGACCCTGCGGGGTCCCTAAGGGAAGCTTTCCGGTGCACTGATGAGATGTTCCTCGGGAAAGCCAAGCGCGAGGTGAGAGCTGGTGGACCGACCTCCTGTGCAGTTGGAGGGGGGGGAGCCATTAGCATCAGAGAGGCCCAGCCCCTGCAGAGAGGAAGTTCTCTCTGAGTGCCGCTGGCAGTCCTGTCATTTCATTCTCGCAGCCAAGGGAGGCTTGTTTTTCATTTGAATAGAAGCATCATAAAGCCTGGCCCTGCTGCAGCAGGCCCTGCCCCTGCAGAGGGTGTGCTGGCCTCACAGGGGAGGACAGGCTGGCTGTGTTAAGATGTGCCCAGGATTTTGTCTTAATCAAGCAGGATAAGATGACAGGCACAGAGACAAATGCCCTGAAAGAGCAATTCAGGGCGGCAGGTGTGGGCAAGGCAGGACCAGCAAGTCACAGCGAGCTTAGGATTGGCTTGTTGGACTCAGCTCTATAGGCTCCGGGCTACAAGGGCAGTCCCCAGCCCTCTGGGCCACGGGAACGTTGGCCTGGCATGAGACAGAGCAGGTGGTTGAAGACATGGGCTCCCGACCCTCTGGCTTGTGCATGGCAGGCGCTCCGGGGGGAGAGGTTTGCTGTCTTTAGGAATTAGCTGGCCCAGCGGGTGAGGGTGGGGATTCTCTCCAGGGTTAGCAAGGCCCCTGATTTTTCAAGCACCATAAAATACAGAAAACAAAACACGTGATTAGTACACAGCCCCAGTCCCCGTTGCTCTCCAGGGCAGGGTGTCAGTGGAGCTGGTGTCTCCAGGAGTGGTCCTTCCTTGGGAGTTTGAGCCGCACGGGGATGAGGCATCTGCTGCTGAAAGAAGGAAGAAAGAGTCCCTCCCCACCGCCACCACTGAGCCTTACCTGTGTTCTCTTCAGTGGGTTGTCCCACAGCCCCTCGGGGGAGATAGGAAGATCAGGTCCATTCGAGACACTGGGAAACTGAGGCCCAGTTGACATGGCTGGTGAAGAGATGTGGGGTGGGGGCCTGCACAGAAGTCAGCACGGCTGGACTTGACAGAAAACTGTGAGGCACCTAAAACGGTGAGGCGGGAGCCAGTGAAACCCCGACCCACCTCAGCCTCCTGGCCACTGTCACCCACAGGAGGTAAGAAACGTCTCTGAGCTCAGGGCTGCCTCATAGTTGGGAAAGGATTCTCTGAAGCAGGTGTTTGGTTTAGTTTATCATCTATAAGCATCTTTTTTGAGGTGTAATGACACATAATTAATTGCACATATTTAGAGTGTACGGTGTGATAGGGTTTGGCATATGTCTCCCCCTGTGAAACTCTCACAGTGACAGACATTCGACCCAGAAGTTTCTTCCTGCCCTGGTCCCCCCTCCACTCCTGCCCTCCTGCTCTCCACTCCTCTGCTTCCTGACACAACAGACGTGTTTCCCGAGTTTGATATAAATGAGATCACACGGGCTGTGCCCTCCTTCCACGCCGCATCATCCCGGTGACCTTCATGGTGCCTGTCCGCTTCAGCAGCCCTTCCGTCTCTGGCTGAGCACTCTCCTGGCAGTCCCTCAGTCTGGACTGCAGGGGCCTGCGGGGCAGGTGCCTGGCCCGCCCTCACCGTGCTCGGCCTTCTCTTTTCGCAGCGACTGCAGAGCGGAACCACAGGTGTGTGCGCGCTCATCGCAGGAAAGACCCTGCACGTTGCCTGGCTAGGGGACTCCCAGGTTATCCTGGTACAGCAGGGACAGGTGGTGAAGCTGATGGAGCCACATAGACCCGAGCGACAGGTAAGGGCTCCCTCCACCCACGCCTGAGACATCCCTGGCCCCATTGGCTGGGCCCGTCAGGGAAGCAGATGGTCACGGAGCCCTGGCCAAGGGTTGCTGGGACAGATTAGGAAGTAAAAGGGATCATCTTCCCAGGAAAACCCTGGCACTCCATCTGGGAGAGCTACCCTGCTGGGCTCCAGTGGCCAGGGGTCCCCTAGAGCTTGGGACACTTACAGCCAGTGGTCCCAGTGAACCCCTCCTGCCATAGTGAGACAGCGCCCAGAGCTGCGGGCCAGAGCTGGGGTATCTACCCAGCATGCAGCCCAGTAAACGGGATCAGGGTGCAGGGTCCTAGCGTGCATGCCGGCAAGGAGTGACCCACCTGGGCTATGGGGAAGGAGGGCTTCAGGGAGGAGGTGACACTGGGCTGGAAGGAGCCAGGCTTGGGGCTTCGTTAGGCAGACACTTCGCTGAGATCCTGAGGTCAGCCACCCACCTGTGCCTTAGGATTCTCACCTGGAAAAGAGGATGACATTCCTACTCAGACCATATCTCACAGAGGTGTCCATTCTGAGGTGGGAGGGCGAGAGTTTGCACATCTGGGGGATGCCTGTAGGCCCTACATGCTGCTCTGTCCCGGCTTTTTCACCTCCCCATGCACCTGGTGGGTGTTCCACATCAGCACACAAACTGCTCCCACCCTCTGCTAGGGCTGGTGGGGTTCCATTTACTTCCGTCTCTCCACGATGGACTCCCCCCCACCCCCCCAGTTTTTTGGTAGTAGAAACAAGGCAGCAATAAATGACAGCACAGCATTTCCTTGTAACAGTGCAGATGTACCTTGTTCACATACATCTACAGGGCACAGATTTGCCAAACTACCCACCCCCCAGGTTGTGTGCGGTCCTGAGGAGAGTAGGCCTTTGTTTATTTTGCATTTCTGTTAAGGAACCAGCTCGAGCATCTTTCCAAACGCTGAAGATCATTTACGTCACCTTCCCTGGGAACACTCTGTTCCTGTCCTTCGCCTGGGTTTGTCCTGAACCGTTGCCCTTTTTCTTACCTATCTGTAGGCATCTTATAAACATTGGAGAGCTTGGCTCCATGTCTGCGCAGTGATTTGCACATTCTTTTGTCTTTCTCTATGGTTTTTCCACGTGGAAGTGTTGGCTTTATGTAATTGTGTGGAACTGTCTTTTTGTAGCTTCTAGAAAGCACTGCAGGGAGTATCAAAACAGCCAGGAAGGACAGCCTTTCTTAGCCTCACGGCAGCTCCCAGCCTGCACTCAGCCTCCTAAATACGCTCTCTCCATTGCACAGAGGAGAAAACTGAAGTCCAAGGAGGTTAAGTAACTTGCCCAGAGCACAGCCAGGAAGCAGCAGGTATCCTCTGTCACTTCCGGGCCTCCAGTGCCTGCTCTCCAGTGGGCCCTCCTACCCCAAGACAAGCAGTCGGGTGAACTGTGGTCCAGGTTAGTAGTAGATACAGACCTCTGCTTGGGGTGCCAATTCTGCACCCACTGGCTTCACCCATGTAAGCCAGAGTCCTGCGCCTCCTCTGAAGCCCACTGGGGACTTCTTGCAGGTATCACTTTCCAAACACTGCCTGAGCTCGGGGCAGGGTGTGACAAGGCAAAGAGCAAGGACAGATGGCCAAGCTTGGCCCCGGCTCCACCCTTTCCAAGCCTCAGGCTCATCTTCAAGCAGCAGACACTGTCCATTACCCTCCCTGAGGCGGCAGACTCACGTCTGGAAACCTCTGGCTGGGGGTAGTTTATAGGGCCAGAGGTTTGAAGACTCGTGGCTGGGCTGGGCCTCTGTTCTGTCCGCTCAGGCTGGGAACCAGGCAGGGTCTGTGGGTGCAGGAGAAGGATGAGGACCCGGGTCACAGGGCTTGTCTAGGGCCTGGTTCAGGTCTCATCCAGCCCTGGCACATGGCCGCATGTGGTATGCACTCAGTCTTCCCCCAGCAGCTTACAGAGGAAGGACAGTGTCCTGCATGAAAAGAGAGGTAGTTGGGGACCTGCTGTCTGATCCTGGGGCTCGTGCTCCTTCTCTTGCCTCGTGAGCATATCCCTGACACGCTGCTCAGGGTCGGGCTGCTGGTCAGTGGCCATGAGTGACCTGTCCGTATCTGCACGATGACCTATTTAACCATTCCTGCAGCTGAAGGGCGATTAGATTATTCAGAATTTCTCACTGTGTGACTAAAGCCCCCTTTGGTCATCTTTCGAGAGCTGTGGCTCCGAGCGCTGTCTTAGAAACCGGCTCACCTCCTCCGGGTGGCAGTGCTGGACACCCTGCCCCCATTCTGGCTGTCTCCCGCAGGATGAGAAGGAGCGCATCGAAGCGCTGGGGGGCTTCGTGTCTCACACGGACTGCTGGAGAGTCAACGGGACCCTGGCTGTCTCCAGAGCCATTGGTAAGGAGGTGAGGGCGGGAGTGAATGAAGGCCACCCAGGGCTCAGGCCCCAGGACCTAGCTGTTGGGGACAGCAGTGTCATGTGCTGAAAAGGTGCCTGTCGTCGGTGGGGTTGTGTTGGCAATCAGACCATGAAGGGAGTGTGGAGAGCGCAGGCGCAGACACTGTAGAAGCTTCCATCTCGCACAGATAGATCGCTGTGGCTCAAGTTGCACGTCCTTACCTCTCTGTTGAAATGCTTCCTCAAACGATCTAGAAGGAAACCTTTGGTCAACTGGGAGTTTTAAATATTCCTTGAGTGAGGCCTATCCCCACCGCTGTCATGCTGATGATTCTTTTTTTTTTTTTCTGTCTTTGACAATCTGAAGTAAAAGCAGCCCCTCACCTGTCCCACCCCATTTTCTCAGCGTTCGCCAATGCCAGGCCCTGTCTAGGGCTCAACAGCCCCATCTCGTCTTCAGATACTGAGGAATTGCCTCCTTCCTGCTAATGCCTGTCCTTGTTAACTATGTTGCCCTCTTTATACCCCTTCTCCCTGTGGCTTCTGCCCTCGAGTCTCTGGACACACCAGGGCAGGGAGGTAGGAGCCAGGCTCCCCTTCCAGGGAGAGGGGACTTCTGGGCAGCTCCATGTAAGGGACGACAGGGTCTGGTCACGCACCTTGGAGCAGTGACTGTCAGGGCAAGAGCAGAAGTACAGGGCCAGTAGGCAGCCCTGGGGGCCCTAGGTGAGGTGAGCTGTAGAAACCGGGAGGGGAGGGGAGTTTGTGCTTCATTTGAAGGTAAAGCTAGTAGGACTTGGTAACAGGTTGGATGTAGAGTGTAAGAGAGAATCAGAGGAAACCCCTGATGTTTGGGCCTAAGGACCCGGGGATCGTGATGCTGTTCTGGAGGAGCCTGGAAGAGCAGGTGTGAGGGAGGAGAAGTGAGCTTGGTTGAGTGCCTGTTGGGTGTCTGGGGGGTGCTGTCGGGAGCTCAGGGGGGCCAGGGCCATCGCCCGTGCAGCGTCCCGGGCCACGCACTCTGGGCCCTGCTCCACGGGGAGTGAGAAAGCAGTTTTGTGGAGCTGAACTCCTGCCCTCCTAGGTTTCAATTCCTCCCTCAGGAACACCAGAATAAATCTGTCACGTCCCCTCTGTGTGAAATTATCCTCTTGCCCTGTGTCCTTGCCCGAGAGCATGAGTGTTGGAGGAGGGGTAGGCACAGCGAGGCCAGGCTGGCAAAATGGGTGGAGCAGCCAGCAGGCCGATTCTGACACCAGGCGCCTCTCTCCCATGTACAGGGGATGTCTTCCAGAAGCCCTATGTGTCTGGAGAGGCAGATGTGGCCTCCTGGGAGCTGACCGGCTCTGAGGACTACCTGCTGCTGGCTTGTGATGGCTTCTTTGACGTAGTCCCCCACCAGGAGGTCGCCGGCCTTGTGCAGAGCCACCTGGCCCAGCAGCAGGGCGGTGGGCTGCGTGTTGCTGAGGAGCTGGTGGCTGCAGCCCGGGAGCGGGGCTCCCATGACAACATCACGGTCATGGTGGTCTTCTTCAGGGACCCCCAAGACCTGCTGGAGGGTGGGGCCCGGGGGGCCAGGGACTTTCAGGCAGACAGGAGAAGCCAGGATGTGCCCTCTAACCTCTCAGAGTCAGAGAGCAACACTCCATGGAGAAGTGAGGAGGCCCAGGCCCCCCGTGGTCCCCGCCTGTGACCCCACCCCTCAGATGTCCTAGGATCCAACAGGTAGCAGTGGCAGGCGGGCACCACCCAAGCAGTGCTTTCTCCCAGGATTCCCGAGCCCTCACACTGCTCCTGTTGGTCCGTCCCGACAGCCACAGAACTGCGTGGGACGGTGCGCATCATGCCTTGCTCGTGACAGGCAGTAGAACAAAGGAAGCCTCACCAAAGTGAAGATGACCCGGGAACTGGACTGGCTGTTGCTCCCCATGGGGCAGGGGTGGAACCAGAGGCCACAGTCACTGACTGCAGCCAGACCAAAGACACCAGGCAGTGCTCGGGGCAGCGGGATACTGTGTGGGCCCTTGGGGCAGACCCAGGGCACCCAACGCCGGTTTCTCACCCATTCCTCATCGGCCGCAGCCAGGGGGTGGTTCATGTCTGCAGACATGCCTGTCGGGCCTGGCTGGTGGAGCTCGATCCCCATACGGGAGAAGATCGAGGATTGGGTCTGCGGCGGTCACCTGCCTGCATCATGGCAACCATGACATGTGGCCCTGGCCTCACTGGCCCTTCTCGTCCCCCACACACCCTGGGAGGGGAAGCTCAGAGATGCTACACTTGTCTGTTGTGTGCCAGCCAGCCCCTCCCCACCCTGCCCCGGGGGACAGTCCGATTCAGAAAAGCAGTATTTCAGGTTTTGTCTTTGTTCCGTCAGTGCCAAGGGGACCTGTTGTCTAATAAGCAGAGCTTAGCATTTATTTTATTCCTTAGAAAACTTAACATACTGATATTTTTTAGGGGAAACTTCTTTTGCAGTATTACTGATTTTTTTTCTTAAATCAAGATTGAAACAAAAACCTTTCCAGGTAGTGTTAATAAGCCATTCAAGTGCCTTAAACAGCTTTAGGTAAGGCTGGCCCTGCCAGGCCTGGGGTGGGCTCTAATAGGCACGTTTGGGTTTCCACAGAAGTGGGATGGATTTTGTGACAGCGGATGGTTTAGGCTAGAATCCTTCCCGGTAGAGTTCTGTCTGACTTGGTGATGTGCCGCTGCCAGCAAAGTGGTCGGTCCCTAAGAGCATGGGCTCTACGGCGTGGCTCAAGCCAGGCTGCAGGGCTCCGGGAGCTCAGGGTGACCATGGTCCCTTGCCTGATCCCCACCTTCCTTGGCCCTGCCACTTGGTATCTGGCTGGACCTTAGGCTGAGAGCTTGAGCTTCTTGAGCAGGCAGATCCTTGCTGCTCTTTAGAATGTTCCAGAATGTCTTGTGTGTTGGTAGTTGGATTGGTTTCACTCAGAAACACACGTAAGAGGCTCTGGCAAGTCTGATGTAGCTGGTGGGTCTGTTTGGAGGCAGCGGAGAGTGCAGCTGGGAGTCTGTCCCACCCACCCAGCCCTTGCCCCTCTTTCTGCCAATAGCTGGCAGCCTCTGCTGCCTTGCTGTGTCTGCCCCCAGCCTTGCCTGTCTGTGAGAAAGTGCGCCCGGGTCCCCTACTGCCCTGGGAAGGCAAAGCTCATATCAGGGGAGTGATACAACCGCTATGTGGAGTAGAAAGTACTGAGGGCTCCAGGTGAGACCTGGGCTTGCCGTGCAGGCAGAGGCTGGCAGTCTGGGAAGGGCAGTGGGTGGTTTAACCGAGGCCTCAGCAGAATGCTCCCTGGGCATTGGGCAGTGGGAGGAAGCTTGGTGCCAGGGCCCCACACCAGGAGGTACGGAGGGAGCATTCTTAGTCCACCACAGCAGCAGGGCCCCAGAAAGGTCTGCGCAGGGAGCCCCCTGATCCCAGCTGCACTGAGGGGAGTCCCAGGGAAGGGATGGATGGTGGAAGCCTACTGCCTGTAGGCTGACTGTATTTGTACCCCTCCCCTAGAGGGAGCAAGACGACGCTGAGGCCATGTAGTCAGTGCCTTGTTTAGGGCCTTGTGATAAAAGCATCTTAAATATAGGCACTGCTGTTAAGAGAATGTTCAGCAGCCAGTGTGACCATGTGTTGCCCCATTTCACTCGAAGGCCCTGCTGCCTTCTGGGGGCCAGAAGCCCCTTTGTCAGCCCCTCCCAGTGTAAGGCTGGGTGTGGCCATACCCTTCACTTCCAGCCTGGCATCCTGAGGGCGTGGCCTGACTGGAAGGAGGGGCGGTGGGCTCATGTTTTTTCTCTTTTATTTGCTAATCTTACTCCATCGATTGCTGCCAAGAGAGAAGCTTCACCATGTGGGGTCTGAACTACACAGCTTGATGGTCTGCTTTGTGCCCTGGCTGGAGGCTCCACCAGGACATTTCTCCAGGCTTATCCTGACGCCTCTGACCCCCAGCCAGGCTGCTGGGCTCAAAGCCCGAGCCCCACCCCCACCGCCAGCAGAGATCTTTGCTGTCTGGCCAGCCTGTCAGCCCAGGGAGTCCGTGTTCTCCTGTTGTGCCCCTAGGCACAGAGCAGTCTTTTCCATTGGACCTGGCTGCAGGGGGAGCCACTGGGAGATCTGCAACATCCGAGTAGCCTGCTCCACTTCTTCAGGCCACAGTCCCAAGAGGGCCCCTGGTCTGGAAACCTCGATCCCCCTCTCAAGTCCCAGCTTTGCCACCGGCTCCTTATGTGAGCTGCGTAAGTCATTGCACCTCCCTAGGCCTCAGTTTCCCCTCTTTTGGACACAGTGTTGCACTGAGTCTGCAGCAGCTCCTGGTATTCTGGAGGTCCAGGGAGGCCCTGGGGCGAACCCAGCACATCCTGGAGAGATGCTGCCAGTGCTGAGGGCTCCTCCCCCACCAGCAGCAGGGTGATTAAGTATTACTAGTGTCTATTCTTAAAACTAAGTGGGTTGGAAAAGAATTGAGCTACTGATGCCAGGGCTTTATGTGGAATACAAAAGCTGGAGAACTCTAGCTCCGCTTTTACAGGTAGAGCTGATCCCAAGCCAGCAGGGGTGGGAAAGGAGGCAGCTGAGATGGGAGGGCCTGGGAGAGGGGCAGGCACAGCGGGGCTCCCCAGGGCAGCTAGTCTAGTTACCCACCTGCCGAAATCCAGAGGTGAACACATGACCTCCCCAACCCAGCCTATCCTCAGCACCTGGGGCTAGGAAATGGGTGTGTTTTAGGGAGATAGCAATAGGTGCTGCTCGCTCCAGGAAGAAGCACGGGCTTGCTGAGGTCCTGGGTCAGCTTTTGGCCGCAGTCCTGTCTCCCACCCTCCCTGAGCCCACTGCAGTCCCAGCCCTGCCCCCTCCCAGCTACCTCAGCAGTATTCCCAGGGCTGCAGGCACAGCCCCATGCCAGCCCTGCTGGAGCTGGGTGGGCTTGTGCAGACTGGGCTGTTTGGTTCAATCCTGCCCATAGCCCAGAGGGGCCGCCCCTGGGGCCTAGGCTTTCCTCAGGCCCTGCAGCTTTGCCAAACTTGCCGTGCTTTGCCATTCACATGCTGTGCCAGCCTTGCCAAGGGTTTATCTGTGCGTGTTTTGTGAGGTTCTGTGGGGGGTAGGGGTCCTTTCTAAGGCAGGTGGCTATTTACCCTGACTGCAGGGACAAGCCCCAGGGTGAGAGGCCAGAAAGGCCATCTCCCGGGGCTGCTGTGCTCAAGTGTCAATAAACCACAAGTTCTGAAACTGAGTCCTGAGTCCTGCCTTGTCTCACCTCTGAATTCCTAGTTCCCTGGGTGTCCAGGGTGTTTGGAAGTTCCTGCGGTGCAGGGGGACCTTCTCCAAATCTCACTGCAGGGGAAGCAGGTGAATTCTGGAGGGACCCCTTCTGGCCCCCAGTCCCTCCAGCCGGCCTGCCCAACCTGGTTCGCATCCCTGGGCTCCCAGCCCACCCTCAGCAGCAGCAAGAAGCCGCATTCACGGTGAGCATGTGCAGGGCTCGTGGCACCAAGGCCAGGCCCCTGGGAACCCACAGGAGTCCTTAGGGCCCCTGGGCCACTGAGGATGGAGGCCCTGCCCGCATAACACTCAGCCGGGAGTGAGTGGGTCCGCAGCCCCACGGGAGGTTCTTTCTCGTGCTCCTGGCTGAATCGAGATGTGAAGGGAACATGGACGACGTCAGAATGGCCTCCTCCACCTTCTGACCGTGGCTCAGTTGGTAGGTTGTGGGTTCAATCTCATGAGGACCTAACCCTGGTCGGGGTGCATGCAAGAGGCAACCGATCAATGTTTCTCTTTCCCTTCCTCTCTCTCTAAAATCTGCTTTTTAAAAAACTATATCCTCAGATGAGTATTAAAAACAGTATCTCCTCCATGCAGAAGCTGTTGAGCCAGGGCCCCAAAATGCTGCCTGAACTCCCCAAAACAGGGTGGGGTAGCTTGTACTTTCAGGTTAGTAGGGGCCAGCTAGCCGGGGCTTGCTGCGTAACTCCTTCCCTGTCAGCCCCTGCCCCAGCCTTTGCCCACTGTCCTTGCCTGTGGGACCCTCTTGCCTGCTTTCAGACCTGGTTGGCCTCGTTTTCCCTAGTCGTTCCTGTGAGTTTCCAGGGCCACCTCCCCTCCTGCTCCAGGCAGCCTGGGGCAGTGGTCTCCCGCCCTCCAGACCACACCACCACTAGGGAGGCAGCTTGATCTCTTCATCCTTTCACTGAGGGAGGCCTGGGGCTTCCACTCAGGCTCTGTCGCTGCCACCCTCCAGCCCCGGCTAGTCACCCATCTACCCTCCCCCACCCTCACCCCCTCTTCCTCCTTCAAAGCTCCCACGGAATCTGCCCAGCAGAATCCTCGGTCTTAAGTATATGCTGTCTCCATTGTTCCCTAATGAGTTGCCTCATGTGTCTGAATCTCATCACGGCAGCCAGATGGTGGTTCTGCACTTCCTCCCACTGCCACAGAGCATGGAGCCCAGGACAGCATTCTCTCTGGGGCCACTGGCTGGGGGCAAGGGGCAACCCAAGGGACAGGGCATTCTGAGCAGGTAGGAGCTAAGTGGCCCCAGCCAGACCAGGTTATCATGATGGCAGGTGGGGTGGAGGCCAGGGACATCAGCCAGGCTCTCTGCCAGCAAGGCACAATCTGCCCTCAGAGGTCAAGTCCAGCACAGGGTATGTCTGGGGGAGGGGGAGGAGCTGGGGCCATGGGAACTGGGTCTCAAGTAGTCAACCAGGTTCCCTGAGGGCAGGTTTCGGGGGAGGGTGGCTGGAGTGGGCAGAGAGGCAAGACACCCTGCTGGGAAAGCTGGTGAGTAATCCACCCCCCAGAGCTGCCCTCAGAGGGTCCTGATGGCTCCCCAGCTGCCCCTTCTGGTCCCATATGCCCTTCTGTCCTCATCAGGCTGGTGTGGGATAGAGGCAGGTTCTGAACCAGTCAAGGATGGCTCAGCCAAGCCCACACCTAAAGCCACACTTCATGTTGGGTCTGCTTCCTGGGAGTGGGCTGGGGGCATCCCAGACATCTGGGCACCCAAAGCCAAGCAGTGGTCATGGCCTCCTCAGAGTACCTTTGAGGATTGCTCCAGGTGCTGGCTCCAGGCACAGCACAGGGGCCCACAGAGACTCCAGTGCCCACCCCAGGTAGGCCCCTCCCTAGACCACTGTCTCAGTCATTCTGGCCATGACGGAGACCACCTCCTTCTCTCTTACCTCCTCCCCTTCTCCTCCTCCCTGCCCCTCCACCTCCTTTCTTAAATTATGAAGCTATATGACAACATGACAAAACTCGGACAAGAGAGAAGAAGAAAAACAAGATTTGATTTTGGCTATGGAACAGAATAACCAAGGTGTTTAGAAGTACAGTTTAAAAAATAAAACTTTTTGAAACGAAAGGCACCTTTTTGCCCAGAGACACTACTAGAACAGTATCAAGCCACGGAAGGCAAAGCAGACGCAGGATAAGAGCTCTACGCTGGCGGAAACAGCCTGCAGTCAGGCACACGGGGCGTCAGTTTGCATCGTCATGTTTGAGAAAGAAGCCTCACTTTACAGAGCTGGCTCTCAGCAGCCACCACGCACCCCCAGGAGGGCCGGGCCTCGCAGAACATTCCCCCTTCACAGCGGCCTCTCTTCCCCTCCAGGCTCAGCCAGCGAGACAGACGCAGGCTGCCCGGCCCCGCTGCACACCCGCTGTCCCTAACTCCATGCCCGATCCCCACGGTGTGCACACCTGGGCCGCTTCTTCCATTTTTAAAATATGAAGTATTTGACATAAACACATTGAGAATCGACGCCATAGATTAGCTATGAAGCATAATAATTACAGACCCACCATCCAACCTCAAAACATCATCTTGCCAACAGTGTGCACCTCTGAGAGCCCACTTTCTGCGTCATCTTTAAAGAGGATTTTTAAAATGAATTTTACCACATATACGTATCTCCCTATACACTTTTGTTTTATTTTGCTTGTCTTTTTTTGTTGTTGTTTATTTTGTATTTTTTGAGGTGTACGGCTTAGTGGTTAGACAAGTATGATATACTTTACATAGTGTTCTCCTTGATATACCCAGGACCCCCACAGACACCATACTTAGTTATCGCAACATTATCAACTATGTTCTCTGTGCTTCACTTAATCCCCGTGACTATTCTGCAAATGCCAATTTGTACTTCTTAATCCCTTTACCTCTTTCACCCAGCCCAGCAAGCCCACTCTCTTCAGGCAACCTTCAATCTGTTCAACCTTCAATCTGTATCTATCAATCTGTTGCAGTTTTGTTTTATTTGACTTTGACTGACTGATTTCATGCAGCCTAATATCCTCTAGGTCCATCCATGCTGTCTCAAAAGGTAAGATTTCATTCTTTTTGTGGTCGAGTAACACTCCATTGTATGCATAGGCCACAGCCTTTTTACCCACTTGACTACCGATGGGCACTGGGTTGCTTCCATACCTCGGCTATTGTAAACAATGCTCATTTTGCTTGTCTTTTTATGAAAAGATAGAAAAATGCTGAAGAACATGAAAAGTTGTTAAAAAATTTTTTTGCTGTGTGTATTCTACTTCATGTTCTCATGACTCAACATTCTGTTTCTCAAATCCATCCATGCTGTGTGGGCTTCTGGTCTGTGCAGAAGCAGAGCTCTGTGAGCATCCTCAGCAGGTCTCCCGCACCCATCCACGGAGCGAAGCTGCTGGGATGGACTGGCCAGGGAACCTACAGGGCCCGCTGCAGATCAGAATGCAGGGCCCTTGATAGATGACCGGGGGTTCAGGATGGCGCCAGTGGAGCGTTGTGCCAGGTGCAAGCCTCTGTGACTGCACAGGTGCACAACCGGGAGGCCCCTGCCACCGCGTCTTTACCCACCTGATGGGGCCATGCAAAGTGCTTGTGCCATGCAGGTGCCAGTGCATAGGGTGTCCTCTGTTCCCCATCCTCACCAGCACCTGCTTCATCAGACTTTTAAATGCGTGCCTGTGTAACAAGTGTAAAGTGGCATCTCTTTGTGGTCTCAGCATTTCCGTGGTTACCCGAGAGGGTGAGCCATTTATGTAAGTGTGGACTCCTGGGTGACTCTTTATCAAGGAACGCGGGGTACAGAGTTAGACTCTCATCCTGCTCTTGCTGCTCACTGACCATGCAGGCTTTGGTAGATCACTTCCCTCCTGGGGCCACATTTCTCTCATCTGAGCATAGAGATGTGCTGCTTTATAGTTCTGCCATTAGAATATAACCGCTCTTCATCTTTGTGTCTTCAACCCAGGGCCTCTCCCAGATGTGATGTCCACATGCATCCGTCAGATATACTGAATGAAGGCTGTAAATCACCAGGTGGCTCTGTAAGTGTCAACAAAGGTGCACAGGCTAGGGACTTCCCTCTGGAAACAGGCGTGTGGCAGGTGGAGGGGCAGAAAGCAAAGACCTTGCTCAAAGCCAGCCTCTGCCAACCTCTGCTGCCTCGGGGAAGGGAACTTCACTTCTCTGGGCTTCCAGTTTTCATCTGTAGATGGGGAGGATGGCATCACCTCCCCATCTGCAGGGTTACCTTGAGGATTGAATTGGATATGGAATTGGTGGTTATTTTCCTCACTCTGAGTTTTAGGATGCATTCCATCAGTCCGACCTTGAATTTGAGGGGTTACTCCTCTCTCTGGGCCCCAGATCTTTTCTCTATTAGTGAGGGAAGTGGGCCTATCAGTATTTCCCCACTGATGGGCCCTGGGGCTGCTGACAGAGACAGAGGCTCAAAGATGGGGCAGTTAAACCCCAATAAGCTAGATCGGTGGCTGAGACGGTCACCATGCCCCCATCTCTTTTTTGTACTGAGGTACAATTTACAATGACACTGCTTTTCATTGTTGACCATCTGAGACCTGTGTGTGTGATAAGCTTAGGGACACAACCATGATGAATTGCTAAAAGCAGTGAGCCCTTCTCTCCCCCACCCCTAGCTCACTGGTGCCCTAACACAGGTGTTGGTGAAACGTGTGGATGATTTCATCCTTCCACCGAGCTGCTGAGTCACCTCAGAAAAGCAAGAGCAGGGGTCACCAGTACTGTCCCCCCACCAACCAAGTGACCTCTGCTAGGCAAGGACTGCATCTCCAGCAGCCCCTGGATGATGTCCCTGGAAAGTTACCTGGATACTTCTGACTCACGGTGACCAAAACTCACTGCCCTCCCACCAGCCTCCACCTCATCTCAGGGATTGGTGTCACCATCCTTCACCCAGGTCCCCACAACAGAACCCAGGAGCCACCTCCACCTACCTCCCCATCTCCTGCCCACTTATGGTCATCTCCAGGTGCCTCTGAGCCCTCTTAAGGAGGATCCATGTAATCAGTTGTCCAAAAGGTGACCTTTGAGAGTGAGCAAGGGCCAACAGGCAAATACCAGGACATCTGGTCCCTGTGCATAACAACGACATAGATGATGAGTAACAAACATAGTTACCCCAGCACTGCCGTGGCCGCCAAAAATGGAACACAGCCTAGATCTCCACCAGCTGGAGTCCTTCACAGGGTGGAATCTCACTCAGCATTTGAAAATGCTGTTCCTAAATAATTTTTTTAAAGATTTATTTATTTTTAGAGAGAAGGAAGGGGAGGGAGAAAGAGAGGGAGGGAAACATCGATGTGTGATTGGTTGCCTCTCACATGCCCCCAGCTGGGGACCTGACTCTCAACCCAAGCATGTGCCCTGACCGGGAATTGAACTGGTGATCTTTTGTTTTGCAGGCCAGTGCTCAATCCACTGAGCCATACCAGCCATGGCCAAATAATTTTTTAAAGATTAAATAGAAAAATTAGGAAATATAAATAATTAGAAAAATATATACATTAGGAGAAAAACAGGATCAATGATATTAAATGACAGTATATGAAGTGTGTGTCTAATTATGTACATAAGTGTACAGATCTACAAAGAAACGTATATATTCTATACACATAGAAAAGTTCAAAGGAATCACTCTAGAATTCGAGCATAATTACCTCTGGGTGGTTGGATTTTTACTTTGTTTTTTATATTTTTGAAATTTTTGTTTTTTCTAAATGTTTGATAATGAGTGTGTTTTACTTTTAAAATCAGGATTAAAACAAAGTGAACATTATTTTAAGACACTAGAATGGTTCATTCCTTCACAAATGCTTGCTAGCCTGCTGGTCTGGACTTTGGGTTGGAGAATCCACAGATGGGAGGCCCCACCTCCATGGCTGGGCTATTTGGTTACACCTTCTGACCTGAGGGAAGCAGCCCAGGGAGACCTGGAGATGGGGTTGGGTGGGGGTGGGAAGTTGCAAGCTCAGGGTCGATGGCTGGGTGACCTTAGAGGGAGGCTCCAGCCAGACCACAAGGCCTGGAGGCCTGTGATATTCTGAGTGTGTCTGGAAGCTGCTGGATAGTCCAGGCCTAAGAGAGTAGCCAGAGTGATGATTTTCCAAGCTCTCTTGGCTACTGCTGGAGAACAGGATGAGAAGCTGTGGACCAGAGGGCCTCCGGGGTCAGAGTGGCAGGGGTCAGAGCGGCCCACTCACCGAGAGGGAGCCAGGGAGCCTGGACCTTGGGGTTGGATGTGGGACAGGTGCATTTAGGGGTCCCAGGTGGACTAGATCCTGGGGGATTTCTCTTTTATCCACATATTTAACACACCGATAAAGTATGATATGACAAGATGAATAAGATATGAGACAGGCATGCACACTAACAGATATGGGTCAGAACAAGAGGCCAGGCCACCACAGATGCACTTAACCATGGGCAAAAAGGGTGGGCAACTCATCACTGGAAAAAAGAGGAACAGCATTCTGGGTGGAGGGAACAGCAAGCCAAGCTAAGTCCACATAGGGAGGAATTGCTTGCTGCCTTCCCGTTCTTTTGTGGTTGGTACAGCATGTCCTCTGCAGCCCATGCTCGATTCCCCAGCAGCTGCTCAGCCTCCCTCCTGCCAGCCTGTGTGGGGCCTCGGGCACTCCAGATGCCAGGCCAGACTGCAGAGAAGCCTGGAGCAAAATACCGGGAGATTCTACCCGTAGCAGGATCAAGATCAGGCAGTAGTAATCTATAATCTTAGAGGCTAAGTGGCTGGTTGCCTGCAGGTGGAGGATGGGGGGAAAGGAACACGTGGGGGTGTACTGGGTGATGGACATGGTCTACATTTTGATTTGGTTCTTGGTGACAGGGATATATATTTTTGTCCAAATTAGATCATACTCACCCTTAAGATTGGTACAGTTCACTGTATGTAAGTTATACCTTGATTAAAAAAACAGACTCAGGCCAGACTTTGACTAACCCAGGTGGTGTGGTTGGTGAAATCATGAAAACTGAGAGGGAAGGCCACCTGGGGAGGTACCCCAAAGCAGTGCCATGGGTAGACTCCTAAGGCAACCATGCATGTGGATGATCAATAGGCCAGTGGCCCAGGGTTCAGTGGTGGTTAGAGATCATGGCCACCAAACATGGCCTGTGCTGGGGGAGGATTACTGGGCCAAGAGAGCCACAAGGGAACCTGGGTGAGTCCTTGAGGAGTTAGAGAGGGAGTTAGCACTTACTGAGGGCCTACTGTGTGCCAGGCCCTGGGCTTGAGAGGCTGAAGCTCACTAGGTTATAACTACAGCCCCAAAGGTTTTCGTGAATGCTGGGCACAGGAGGAGGAGGAGGTTCAGGGCAGCCGGGAGGCAGCCAAATCCAGGCCACCTTCTTCCAGAGTTAGAACTGAACTTCCCCACATCTGGACATCACCTGCTATAGTGGGGGAACAATGGAACAGCGGTGTGGTTGTGTGTGTGTGTGTGAGAGAGAGATAGAGAGGGAGAGAGAGAGAGAATACTACATGGCTGCCCATGTGGCTGAGTCAGAACAGAATAAATCTGTTAGAAATCAGAATTCTGTATGTGCTGGCGCTGAGTCTTAAACACGCTTTACTGAAATCTCATGATCTCAACTGATCCGTTGCTTCATTTAGAAGGTAAATCTAGAGTCAGCAAGAGTGGGAGACTGTGGGGCCTGCTCTTCCTGGTACGGCTGGAGCAGAGGCTCTGGTGGCTGTAGACCTGTGGCAGAGCAGGGGCCTTAAATGCTGCACCTGAGGATTTCATCCCTATTCTTCCACAGTAACAAGACCTTGATTGTCTATGAAGGTGGGGGCCGGGCAGTAATTGCATCTGCACTTAAAGGAGCCCTCCGTGGCAGGTGGAACTGCTTGAGACGATGTGTGTGTGTGCTTTGCAAACCAGACCATACACTGCTTGCCCATGTGCAAGTGGAGGGCACAGGTAAGTCAGACAGCCCGAGTTTCATAAAAGGACTCTTCACTAAAGTGTGGGAAAGGTATAGGGGAACCACAAGGCATAGTGAGAGGGGTCGGGGGCAGGGGTCTGTTGACCTCCTTGGGCTTCCTGGGTGAGAGGAGGAGCTATGTGGACAGCGACCCCTGCAGGAGCTATGACGGTTGTGGCCAGCCGGGTGCTACCCTGTAGAGAAGGAAGGACCTAGGGAATAAATAACCAGATTTACTCTTCTCCCTTCAAACTCCTGCCACCCTCATCTTGGAAGCCCAGTCAAAAGTCTTCCTGCAGATGCAGAACAGGGTTCCCAGGGGAATAGTGGCTATGAAAGGCATCTGGCACAAATGAAAGTTACCCATAAAAGCACAGTCTGTAGGTAAAAGGATACATTATGTACCTTCTTACAATGGAGTCCCATGTGTCTCTTTAAAAAAATGCAGATTTATTCTGCTCAGGCCTAGGGTGGAAAAAAGTAATGAAAATATATAAAACTATCTTATTTCAATATTTAAAATTGTATAAATATACATAAGTGTGGTCTTACAGAAGCCTGGTTACCTCTTGGGGGTGGGTTGTCATGCCTTGCTTTACGTGCTTGGCATTATTTGATGTTCTAAAAATGAGCATGAAATATTTTTGTAATTTAAAAAATCAAAAAACAGAAAGAAAGGAAAGAAACCCTCTTGGAAGCCAGAAGGAGTGACTGGGCTGAGGCAGGGAGAGCCAAGAGCGCTACGTGCTATGGAGAGGCCCAGCAAGCGGCGGTCAGGAGCAGCTGAGGCAAGGGAAGCAGGGAAGGAGCGGAGGACTGGCTTACTCAGTGTTTGAAACCCTCCTCCTCCTCTTCTCTCCCTTCCCTTCCCTTCCCTTCCTTTTCTTTTCCTTGGAGACGGAAACGTGGCTGGAAGCCAAGGAGGCAGCTGGTGTGGTTGGAAAATTAGTTACATGTAGGGGAGTTGGGCAAATATATTGAACATAATGGTAGCTGGGGTTTTCACTGTTGGAGAAGAGAATTGGAAAGGGGGAAGGCTCGAAAGAGCCCTGAGGAACTGGATATAGTGGGAACTGTGTGTGTGTGTGTGTGTGTGTGTGTGTGTATTCATTTACTTGTTTGTTTGTTTTTCCCTGTCTACTGACAAGGCCCAGAAGCAACATCATCCTGTTAGGAACAAGCACACCCGGCACTCAGATCATGGGTACCACCCTACACGGAAAAGAACTAGAACTTCCGGAAGAAATGACTGATTCCAGGGCTGGGGCACCTGGAACGTAGCAAGATGTTCAAATAATGATGGTGACGGTCAGAGGGATATAAGAGCCAGTCAGAGTGGCTTCCGGTGACCAAGTCTGGGGCAACTGGAGCAACAGAATAAAAATAACAGACTACAGCCCACTGAATAACATAGGAATCTGTGGCTCTGTATTAATTCAGAAGGGAAATCTCTTTCTTATAGTACAACGCCAACTAATAAACATAGAAGAGGTAATGGGGTAATGGAACCATTATAATGGTGGGTTGATTCAGACAAGAGACTTCATGGTAGGTAGAGGTTTGATGAAGAACAGAATATTGCAAAATATAGGATGTATTTTTCCAAAATTGGTTTTAACAAAATCCTCCCCCTTCCGTTCTTCTGCCACTAGAGACTCACTGATAACCAACAAAACATGGCAAAAGTGACCGGTGACTTCAAGGCTGAGTCAGAAGACCTTGAAGCTTTTGCCTTCGTCTCTTGGAGCATTTCTTCTTGGAATGCTGCCTCTCAGAACCCTGCAGCCATGCTCCCAGGCTCCATGGAGAAGTCACATGGTGGCTACAGTGACAATTATCCCTGCTGAGCCTGTCCATGAGCCATTCCAGCCTAGGTGACATCTTGGAATTGGATCCTTCAGCCACCAGCCATTTGTGTCACTCTGGCAGTGCAAAATGTTTCAGCTGAGGCCCCACCACTGTGGTGTAGGAGCAGAGATAAGCCAGACCTGCTGTTCCCTGTCTGAATTCCTGACCCACAGGATCTATGAGCACAATAAAATTGGTTTACAGAATGTCATTACATGTTAGGGTGGTTTGTGAGGCAAATATAGATAAGTGGAGTGTAGGCATAGTCTCAAATGTCTCCCCACAAAATATCTCCCCAACACAAAGGTGAAAATGCTTACTTTATGAAGAAAAAGTCTGGCAGACAGTAACTTGACTGCAGAACCAAGTTTCCCATGACCAATCAAGGTTTCCATGACAACCAAGTCATAACCATCATACCCCATGAACACAGCATAGCATCATTTAGTGGTATTCCAACCAGGAATGCACGGAATTTGTCTAATCATGAGGAAACACTGAATAGATGGGAACAGTCCAACGTACCTATGATATTTTTAGAGACCCTTAAAAATATTTTAATCTTAATTTATTTGGAAATAAGAAGAAAAATAATGCAATAATAATGAATCCATCCTGGTTTATATTCATTTTTATACCAATGCTAACCAATGTCATTACATGTTCAGACGGTTTATTAGGCAAATAATTTAAAAATTATTTTACCTAATTGAAAAATTAAAATATAAAATTATTTTAATTTTTTGTGGAGTAAGGATCCCACATAATGCAAACGTGGCCAAGGACCAACAAAAGTCATAATGCATCCCTGTGTTGGGAAAATCTTACAGAACAAAATGTCAGCTCACCCAGGCAATCAGTAGATGTCAATGCTGATGTGACTGAGATGTTGGGATTGTCTGACAAAGACTTTAAGGGCAGCTACTATAAAAGTGGTCTAAAAAGTAAAGGCAAACACCATTGAAACAAGGAAAGCTAGGATATCTCAGCAAAAAAAATAATAAGGAACCAAATGGAAAGTGAAACTGAAAAAAATCAATAATGGAAATAACCTCACTGGATGATTATAATAATGGAATGGAGATGAGAGCAAAACTTGAAAATAGAACAATAAAATTTTACAATCCTAGCCACAGAGGTAAAAAAAAAATTAAAAATAAATAAACAGAGTCAGAGATCTGGAGGACAAAACTAAGAGGTCTAATATTTGTTACTAAAGTTCCACAAGGAGAAGAGAAAGCATGTAGTACAGAAAAAAAATTTGTATAATAGTTTGAAAACTTCCCAAATTTGGTGAAAGATATAAACCTACAGATTCAAGAAGCTCAGTGAACACAAACTAGAATAATCCCAAATAAACTCATGCTCAGATGTATCATAATCAGACTGCTAGAAACTAAAGACAAGTAAACAATCTTGAAAACAGCTAGAGAAAAAATGCATTACTTAAAGAGAAACAATAATTAAAATGACAAAAGATTTCTCATCAGAAACCATGAGACCAGAGGAAATGGGACAATTTTTTTAATGTATTGATTTTTTTAATTTTTTTTGAGAGACAGAGGAAGAGGGAGTGAGAGAGAGAGAGAGAGAGAGAGAGAGATCAATTTATTGTTCCATTTATTTATTCATTCATTTGTTGATTCGTGTATGTGCCCTGACTGAGGATCAAACCCACAGCCCAACTGAGCTACCTGGTCAGGGCATGACTGCATGATTTTAAAAATAAATTTAAAAACACTTTACAAAAGGCACAAAGTAAACAAAAACACATGGTCATGAAAGATGGGGAAAGACTAAGAAAGTGTTACAGGCTGAAGATGACTAAAAAGACACAAAAACTAAACGCAATTCATGATCCTGGATAGAATCCGGGACCAGAAAAGTTAAGAGAAATACCATACAGCAGTCAGTGAAATTTGCATGGAGTATGCGGGTTGGATGACAGTGTCCTATCGGTACTGAGTTCCTGATTCTAATGATTGTGCCGTGGCTGGGTAGGAGACTCCCTGTTTTGGGAAACACCTGTAGGGGTATTTAGGCATGATGGGGCATCAACTCTTTAACTTTCTCTCAAATGGTTCAGACAAGAATTATGATAATGATCATATATATCTACATATGAATATATACATGTACATATATGCATAAATATATATGGAGATATATATGAGTTTTTATACTATTGTTGCCACTTTGAAGTGTGATATTATTTCATGATAAATTATAAAAATAAAAAGATATTACAGATAAATCTCTCATGCAGAAAAATTCCAAATAATTTCTGTACATACACCACCCTCAAGGAGAAGAACCATAACTCCCCACTTCTTAAGAATGAGTATTGCATAGTGACTTCTTCCCAAAGAGTACAGTATGGAAAGGGGGAAAAAGAGTACCTCTACAGAGAAAAATCTGATAGATGCTACCTCAGCCAGGTGATCAAGACCAACATCAACAGTGAAGTCACATTAATATTCAGTAGCCTTGATATGTTATGTGATAAAAAAAAGCACTTTACGATCTTCCTCCCCCACATCCACATACCCAGATCTTTATGATGAAACCATTAGACAAATCCCAATTGAGGGACAGTCTACAAAATAGTTGACCAGTTCTCCCCAAAACTCATCAAAAACAGAATGTCTGAGAAAAGGTCACAATGAAGAGGAGCCTAGGAGTGACTAAATGTGATGTGGGACCCTGGAGCAGAAAAAGGACCCTAAGGAAAAACTAAGGAAATCTGAATAAAGTATGAACTTTAGTTAATAATAATGCATCTATATTGGTTCATTAATTGTACCATACTAATTTAAGATGTTAATAATAGGGAAAACCTGGTGTCAGGTATTGAGAACTATCTGTACTATCTTTGCAATTTTTCTGTAAATCTAAAAAATATTTATGCAGTTCAATGAGCAGGATTTGGGCATGCATTAGAAGTTAGGGTCAACTATCGTAAAGAATGAGGTTGAGGAATATGTTTACTGTTTGGCTTGGGAACAAGGTGGAGGGGCTCCTGGGTAAGACAGGAAATGGTGGGCAGGTAAGGAGTTCGGTGGAAATTTGTAACAAGGGATCCTGCACTTGAGTGTGGAGCTGATGCATAAGACTTGGGCACCTGGGAGGTGAAGATGATGAGCTACCCTGGAAGGAGTGGGTCATATGAGAAAAGTGAGACAGCCCTGTTGGTTGCCTGTCCATTTCTTCTTTCTTCCTGAATGCTGGAGCCCTAATTTTATTGGGGTGTCTGCCCCTCCCCCATGCAACTAAGGGAGTCATCCTCTCCAAGGTTCCAAAGGGCAAATCTTGATTGGCCTAAGACACCATGAAGTGGTCTTGCTCTTCTTGCTGATGATTGAATGGGATAGGTATGTGACCCAGTCTGCCAGTGAATCATGAGGGAAAGTGTACTGAGTGGCTTCTGAAGAGGTTCCTCACTCCTGAGAAGACTCCCAAAGAAGCAACAATGCCTTTCTGCCTTTGAATAGTGTGGCACCATGTATGTTCTGGAACTGCTGCAGCCGTCTCTCTACTTGCCTGAGTATGATGCCCAGAACAAGACAAATCCTACAAAGGCAGAAAAGAGGAGCAAGGGCCTTACCCATGGGGTTTTCATTAGATAAGAAAGTACGGGTCCTAACTATTTATACCAATTTGGTTTGGCAGGGACAGGATTAGGGTGAGGCGTCTGACGCACCTCGGATGCAATATTTAAGGAAGTGCTTGCTCTCAGATGTTGATGCTGCAATTACATAACCTTGAGAGTGAGTGAGTGTTTCCTTCACTGTTGCAACCTAGGTGCCTCCCTTACTGGTCTTATCCTAGTCCTGGTCCAGTTTGATTCAAGATTTTCTGGACCTGCATCTGAAAGCTTCTAACTGGCAAGTGGAAGACACTGAAATGTAGGGAATGGACAAAGAAGAGGAACCTAGACTTAGAGATGAAAAACAGCTGCTCTGCTTGGGTTAGAGTGATGTGATTTAATAATTGTACCAGCAACCAGCCCAGCCTTCAACCTAATAGTAAAGAAATTGCCTTTCTAGCTTTCGGTAGTAGTCATCTTATTTTCATGATTTTCTAGGGTATGTTACTGTATTCATATTTCCTCCCTGACTGAAATGTCATTTAGAATGTTTGTTAATTTCCCACTGGTTGGGGATTTTGAAATTTAAGTCTGTGTGATTATTTGTTAAATTGCAATCAGAGGATTTGACTTAAACAACATTTGCTTATTTGAATTTATTAAAACTTTTCATGGTCCAGTGTAGGATACTTTTTGTATTTTATGTATGTGGTAGAACTCAGAATGTATTTTTATGTCTTATTAATCCTGTTGTTTAACTCATCTTTATTTTTGTTTATATATCACAGTCTGATAGTGGCAATACATTTTACTATAACTGTGATTCTATTGGTTGTATTGTATTTCTAAAGATTTTTGTTCACTCTTTTGGGTTGCTATGTTATTTGATGCATTTGATTTCTTGCATCACACCTTTTTTTTTTTTAACAAAAATACATCTTCAGAGTTGGCCCTTTGACCTGAGATTTTCGTATTTTTACATGGGAATTCTAGTTATTTACATTTGCCTTATTTGCTACACCTAGTCTAACTTTCCATCATCTAATTTTTTGGTGGTTTGATACTGTTTTTATGATTCTTTGCCATTTGTTTTCCACTTATACTGTGAGGAAAGTGACTAGTACATTTCTTGGTACAGGACTTGACTTTTGCTATATGAATTACATTTTCCCCTTTATCTTTTGTCATAATTTATAAGGTAGATATAGAGATTTTTTAAGCCACGAAAAATGTTTTAAACTAAAAATCCATATAAAATTATATTATTTTAAAAAACTTTTATCTTTATTTTATGCAAAACAAGACCTAGTGTGCCTTGCTTTTTAAAACGACCTCCTTCCTCCCTATCTGGTTTTCATTGCATTTATCTAAGGTTAAAAACCCTGCTATTAAAAAAATCTACTTTCTCAAATTTTCTTTTGCATTTTATTTGTTACCATAGCAACAATTATTTCAACCTATCAGCATCAAACAGTCTATACTGAGTGGTGTTTTTATTCAGTTATCTCTCTATCTTTAGCTAGTTTCAAGGCTCATTGCCAGTTCTTTCCTCTCATTTCATCATTCATGAGTTTCTGATTCATGTCTTGGTGATTTATTGTACAATTCTGAGCAATTTTTGCAGAAAAGGGAGCTAATTGGGTATGTATTAGTCAGAAACTCTGTGGTTTCAAATGACAGAAAACTAAGTCAAGTTGACTTCAGTAAAAATAATAATATATTCAGCTGAGCCTGTGGATTTCAGGCTCAGCTGAATATAGTCTGAAACTATGTCATCAGAAAATTAGCTCCCTATCTGGACTTTGTTTTTCCTGTATCATCTTCACTCTCAGAGACTATTTCTCACATCATGGTATGTTTGGCTTCAGACTCAGAATCGCTGCCCTAGCACCCCCCCCCAGAAAGGGAGCACCCCCTTCTCCAATCATTTCTTAAAAAGTCTGGGCTGTGTGTCATTGTCCTGGATCAGGTCACATGCCTATCCTTTAAACTAATGTCTGTGACTCTAATCGGGGTGCCCTGGGTCACAAGCTTACAGTCCAGTCGCCAATGAAAAACTGGGCTGTGCTACCAGAGATAGGAAGAGTCAATGCCGTACAGGCAAAAATAACAGATGTCCATTGTTTTTTAAGATTCTGTTATTTTGTGAGCTGTCACCACTCTAGAAGGACAATAAGGAAAACATTCTGGTGTCCAGCTAGCCATCCAAGTCGGTTCTTATTCTTTCATAGTGGCTTAGTTTGGTTTCAGCATTCCAGAACCTAGTTCTCACCCTTGTGCCTCCAGAAATTTGTTGTTGTCACCGTGGCTAGATAATTTTTCCCTCTGGGCCTGGTTCATGCTAATCTGACTCAGCAGAGGCTGATGTATAACTAAAACCCTTCTTAGAATGAACAATAATTGCTGCAGGACGTGAATAGGGTTGTCCTCTGGTCAGTGTACTTTCTCTGACAGTAAACCACAAGTGAAGCCAACTCTAATTATAAGGTTGTTTACTTCCCATGCAACCAGGCAAGAGAAGTTCTCTGGAGAAAATCAGTGGTTGGGTGCATCATGCCATGATAGTGTGTTGGCTTTAAAATGTCCACAGATGCTGGGGGAGTGGAGAGAGATTGGTCTGTGCTAAGACAGAAAGACAAAAAGAGAACTGAGAATAGTCTAGTCGGGCTGGAGCATGGAAGGGCAGAGTAAAAGGAGTTGGAGTAGAGGGATAGTCAGCCACGGTCTCTCTCTGAAAGCTTTGGGAGCCACTGACTTGTTTAAGAGGGAATTACATGGTCAATTTTGTTATGCAAAGACTGACTGCATATAAATAAGAAGTCATTGGACACAGGCAACACTGAAAGCAGAACAGTTCAGGCTATTGTGGTAGCCTAAGTAAGAGAGTTGATGCAGCAGGCTTTAAGCAGCAGAATGACAGTGGAAATAAAGTGGGTACATTTAAAACAGCGCTTTTTAAAGTTTAATGAGAACCACCTGGGTCTTGTTAAAATGCAGATCCTGATTCAGTGGGTCTGAGGGGCCTAAGATGCTGCATTTCTAACAAACTCCCACATAGTGCTGATGTTGCTGGTCTGGAGATCATGTTTTGAATAGCAACGATTTCAGAAATGTTAAAGAAATAGAATTGACAGGAGTTTGTGATTGGATGGGTGGGGGAGGGGTTGGTAGGGAGGTAAAATAAGTTGTTGAGGATCATACCTCAGCTTCCAGCTTGAGTATCTGGGTGAAAGTGATGCTATCCACAGACAGAAGGTGAAGAACAGGTCTGGGTGGGGTAGGTTATAACAACAGATAACATATATCGGGTACTTACGGTGTACCAGGCTCTTTACATATGTTGTCTTATTTACTCTGTACAACAAACTTATGATTTGAAGACTGAAGAAAATGAAGGCAAGGTCATACAGGTAGTGAGTGGAGCAACCAAGATTCAAACCCTCTGGCAGTGTGAGTGCAGAACATGTAGAGCTAACCGTGGGCAGTTTGGATATGTTGAGATGAAGCTCCTGTGGGATGTCACATTGAGCTGTCCAGGGGTACATGTTGAACTGGATGGAGTTCAGGAGAGAGGTTCTGAGCCATGATTAAAAATCTGGAAAGCCCTGGCTGGTGTGGCTCAGTGGATTGAGCGCGGGCCTGCGAACCAAGGGGTTGCTGGTTCGAGTCCCAGTCAGGGCACATGCCTGGGTTTCGGGCCAGGTCCCCAGCTGGGGACATGTGGGGGGCAACCACACTTTGATGTTTCTCTCCCTTTCCTTCTCCTTCCCTTTCCTGCTCTGAAAATAAATAAATAAATAAAATCTTAAAAAATAGGGAAAAAATCTGGGAAGAATTAAGGCATTGGAGGGAATGAAACATCTGAGATTACAATCTTGCCCCTAGGAGTTCTATTTTGTTCTATATTCCTTTGGGCATTTAATTATTACAGAGGAGAAATCTGAAAAAAAAGTTTTTAGCTTTATAATTTTTTTCTGATTGGATAATGTGTTTTCCCTTTATCCCTGAAATTTAAGAATTTTTCCAAGAATTTATGCCTTGGTCTATAATTATTAATTTTTCTGGATCCCAGTGAACTCACTTCATGTTCCACCTCCACCTCAGATCTTTTTAGACCCAAGAAAAGTTTTCTTTTTATTATAATTTTAATTATTGCCTCTGATTGATTTGCTGTATCTCCTTTTGGGGATGCTTATAGTTTCAATCTCCATGGTGTTCTCCTGTCCCTTTTCTTCTCTCTTAAAGAATTCCATCACTCAATTGTTTATCTTCCATATTGCTGACTTGCTCTTCTTGTCAAATCTGCATTTTACCGCTCTGATCAATGAATTTTACTTTCGTTATTGTGGTTTTTATTTCATAGTATTCTCCATTTACCTTGGCCGGATTTTAAAAGACGCAATGTCCTCTTATAACCAAGAATAAGAATTAGGTGTTTTCTAAAACTGGATTCTGCTTCATGGACTAAATATATTTCAAAGGAGTAATTTTTGGCTCTAGTACTTTCTCTTCTCATGTGCCACTTATGTTTTTCCCACAGGGCTTTTAAAAAAGTTGTTTATTCTTCTTTGAGATTGACTAGTTGATCTTTGCAGATGTCTGCAAGTCCAGAGTTGACTGCTTTCAGGCTCACCGTGTTGCACAATCAGGATGCAGGGTTTTCCACAATGGAGGGTTTTCCATTCTCACTCCCTTCCCTTCTAAAGATGGCATGTGAAACGGCTCAGAAGCAGTGGCTGGATCATTTCTGTCTCATGTTAGCTATTTTTGGCATTTACCTGCTTCAGATTCCAATTTTTGTTTTTCAACCTCTGCTTTTTGTGACTATTTCTGAGCCTCAGTGTGTATTTTTCATTTTCTCCAGATCTTGGGGTTTGGTGGTTTGTTGTTGTTGTTGTTGTTGTTGTTTTTAATTTCATTTATTTACTTTTTAGAGAGAGGGGAAGGGAGGAAGAAAGAGAGAAACATTAATGTGTGAGAGATACATCCGTCAGTTGCCCCTCACACTCCCCAAAATGGGACCTGGTCAGCAACCCAGGGATGTGCCCTGACTTTCAATCGAACCAGTGAACTTTCGGTTCACATACCAGCGCTCAATCCACTCAACCACACCAGCCAGGGCACCATCTTAGTGTCTATATGTCAGTATACCCTCTAAATTTCTATCCATCTGTACCACAGTAGGTCTCCGTCTCTGAATCCCATTGTCTTTCTCTAGTGTCTCAACCTACTTCAGCAGGTTCTCAAATAAAGTGGATTGGTTATGATTGATGAGACGTTCTAGGAACTTACTTCTTGTTTAATATCAATTAGCCTCTGGTAACACTGGTTTCCTTATACCCCTTTCTCTTGAGGGCTCACTGTACTCCCTAATCACTTACTCAGCTTTATAGTTCTTCACAGTACTTATCACAACTTGAGCATTACACATATTGATTTGTCCATCTCCTCCCTCTATAGTGTAACTTCTATGAGGTGTATGTCCAGGAACCTGGTAGGTGCTCAACACACTTGTTGAAGGAACCTCTCCGTCGGATTAGAGGATCCTCCCACCTTTTGCGTTTCACACTTTCTCAGTATGTAAATATTTTTCTCGGTCTCGGTCAGGCCTTCTGGTTTTACTTCTGGTGTCAGGAGCTCTTAAGTTTGTGTGGTGAGCCACAGGCTCTCCAGGCCTGCCCCAGGTCCGCAGCTCGTGTACAGAGCTTAGCAGTCCCTCTCGCGCTGTACCGGGTCGCTCTCTGGCTCAGTCGCGACCACACTCCCGGAACTTCCCTGCCCATCCCTCGGCTGCAGTCCTGACGGGCGGTTCCTTCCCGACGCCTAGGAAACTTCTCGCGTCTCGAGAGCCACCCCCGAACGGACTCCGCCGCCAACACACGTGACTACGTAGGGCGGTGCCGGTGCCGCCGCAGCCGCCCCGCTCCGCCCAGAGTTCTCCGCTTCCGCCGGCCAGCACAGCCCCGCCCCCAAGGCGCGGAGAGCCAATCCGCAAGCACGTTTCTTGGCTCCACCCAAGCGCCCTCCTCAGTGTGTGCCCCTCCCTCCGTCCGCCGGCCCGCCCGTCAGTCAGGCAGGCAGGCAGTCGGTCCGAGCTCCCTTTGGTCTCTGCAGCATTCCTGAGCGCGCCCCCGTTGCTCCTTCTCGGCCAACGGCGGCGGCTGCAGCGGCGGCGGCGCGGTCCCTCCGGGAGGCGCGGAGTGGGCCAAGGGACGGTCGCGGAGCGTCAAGCCTAGCGCGGCGGAGGCGGCGGCGGCGGCGGCCCGGCAGCCAACATGGCGGCGGCGGCGGCGGCGGGCGCGGGCCCGGAGATGGTCCGCGGGCAGGTGTTCGATGTGGGGCCGCGCTACACCAACCTCTCTTACATTGGCGAGGGCGCCTACGGCATGGTGTGGTGAGTGTCCACATCCGCCCACCCCACCACTCGGGGCCGCAGTGGACGCAGCTGCGGCCTCGTAGGCGCCTGGGCCTCCCGCGCCACCGCGCCCCCGACCCCGAGCTTCGTCGCGGTCCGCACCCTGGGGCTTCGGGCGGTGCCTTGGGGTCAGTCGAGGGTTGGGTGTTGCTCGCGGCACTTCGAGGGCGGGCCTTCGCTCGCCTCTGAGAAAGGCACGGGGGGGTGGGGGGCGGAGGCCAGGACCTCGGGTCCTCCGGACCCTGTTGCAATCGCGGGTTTTAGAGCCCGGATCTCAGGAAGGGAACGGTACCCAACCCCAAACTTCCATTTGCCACCATAGTGGTATGTTTTTTGACATCCCGATTGTAAAGCCGGGAATTCCTCCAGATGCTTGTCTGTTTGCCTCGGCTTGTGTGCAGAACATCGAAATGATAATCTGTTTTCTTGTTCGCCTGTTTTCTGTGAACGGCTTTCATTAAATATCTTCAGTGGTGCTAATGGTGCTCTCCTGCGCATGCTTTCTAAAAAGCATTAGTGGCACCAGGGTTAGTTGTGGAATATTTCAATCTTGAAGTTTTTAAATGGATTTTAATATCCTACTGTTGACATTTCGGGAAAGATAAGTCAGCATCGATCTCTTGACTTATTAAAGAATCGTTTGGAGTTGGGCCTAATAGGACTCTTTTTCTTTACCCCCAAGTGAGCTCTCTTACCAGCATAAACGCGTCCACACGTTATAGCACAATTACTGTGGATTTTTAATGTTATAATGGCAAATATATATGCAGCCTTAATGGAGCTCTTGCAGAGTCATATTGCAGGCTCCCTCATCTTAATCCAGACCCACAGAAAGGGTGGAATAAGGGTGACGGTATTGTTTTTAATAGAACGAACGAACTGTAGTGTTTTATGCTGATGAAGGCTTGTGGAAGTGTAGACTCCTTGACACTTAAGAGTTATTGTGACTGTATTTTGTGTTGAAGAAAGGAAGCAAGCTAATGTTTATTGAACATTTCATGGCACGTACTGTACATTATCATTTTATTGGAACAGCCACCTCAAAGGAGGGAAAGGTGGTAATATTCCTCTATCAGGTGAGAAAGTATTTTGATGTGAAGCCAATTCTTAAGGTCATACAACCAAAGAGTTAGACTTGAGATTGTAGACTGAGATCCTGTTTCAAATGTTGCAGCTCTTTGCATTATACCCTGCTATCCTTAAGTAGTATTACTAATAATTTTAGAATTTCAGCATATTTACTGTTATAAGCAAATCTATTTCATTCAAATTTGAATGATCATAATTTTAGAAATGTCACAGAGGGCATGTTTTACGGAGTATGTTAGCTAAACAGATTAGTTAAAATAGAACCAGTGACCCTTTGTTCCACAGGCCAGCACTCAATCCTCTGAGCCATACCAGCCAGGGCTAAAATTCTTACCAAAAAAAAAAAAAAAAGATTTTAATTCAGTACTGAATATTCTCATTCTCTTCAGGAGCAAAATTCTTCACAGTATACAACTGTGGAAATTAACGTGAACTCAGAGGCTTAGGAACCAAAAGGGAAATTAAATTAGGTCAGGCTTAAAAGAAATAAAGCACTAGAAAGTAACAGAAAGTACTGCCTGCAGCATCACTTCTCTGTTGTAGATCCGATTGCTGTTGCACCTGTTAGTATGCCGGTAACTATCTCATTATGAGAGGCTCCGAATTGCCCATCATGTCCTTTGGCCCTTTTTTAAAAAATCAGTTTCTAAAATAAGGGCTGAAAATAATCTTTAGGGCATTTATTTATTTATTTATTTATTTATTTATTTATTTATTTTAGAGAGAAAGGAGAGGGGAGAGAAACATCAATTTGTTTCTTATGCATTCATTGGTTGATTCTTGTACGCTCCCTATAACTGGGGATTGAACCTTCAACCTTGGTGTATCAGAACAATGCTCTAACCAGCTGAGCTCTGTGGCCAGGGCTAAATTTAGGACATTTTAATTGAAAGGGTTATTCTCCCTCTCCTCCCCCCTTCCCCCAGCTAATAGGATTTTTACTAGTCTGAAAATGATTTAGGTCTATTAACTACTTCTCTCACTGCTGTAGAGACTTAGAAGTCTCTATCAGGTGAAATACCAAGTCCTCTTACTGTAATTTTCCTTTGCTAAGTAAGATACAAATACAAATAAAATTGAAATTCAAATCCTGCATCCAGAATGTAGTTTTTTACCTTCAGGTTGATGATAGACACTAGTAAGACTTTAATATGTGTTGCACATTATTAGCATTTAATAAATGTTGATTAGCAGTGCTGAGTTTATGGAGGACTTCTTGACTGAAATGTTAATACTTAAATAGCAATTTTTTTTGAAGTAATGGTTCCAGAAAGTTTTAAGGATTTTCAAGCTTTTTTTTTTTTTTTTTTTTTTTTAAACTTCTTGAATCAGTTCATTGCGAATTTTACCTTTTCTGTGCAGAGCTCTTTCCTAATCATTACGTGGAGAATACAAAGATGAAGAGTGAATGGTTTTGAATTGGGCCTTTAAGAGTGGGTGTGGTTTTGATAGATAATAGGCATAAGCAGCAGTGTGAAGTGGAATCTAATCCTGGATGAGTACTAAGGTGGCAAATTGTAGAGGACTCCAAGGGCAAAACAGAGTTTGTATATTTGAGCAATGCAGAAGCATCAGTGTTTCTGAAAAGAGGCAGTCACATCGTCAATTTTAGAATTTTAGAGGAAAATGAACAGTGGTAGAACTAATAAGAAAAAAACTGAGGTGGGGGAATCATTTAGGGTGTTGTAACTATCTAAGGGTAAAATAATGTAATGCCTTGGAAGGTAGCAGATGGAGATGAGTGATCTTATAAAGATTGAATTAGTAACAGGGCCTCTTTTTAGAAGAGTGGTAGAAAGACTTAATCATGGCAAGTATGGGAAGAAGCACGTGATGGTGAGATCTTAAAGGGTAAGAGTCTTAAGAGATGTGGGATTTGGATTTGAGAGGAATTTCTTAGACAAAGGGTGATTAACTGGGTTTGGGCATAGTTGTTAATTCCTGGGGGCGGGGTGGGGGGATGGTGGTGCTATTATCCAAGAAGGAATACCATAGGTAAAGCAGGTTTGTTAAGAAATAATGAGGTCTGGTTTGGATTAAGTTTGTGGTGCCTGTTGGCCATTTAGGCTATATCCATAAGGCATCTTGAAATTTATAACAGGGAAGTAGAACCTGAAGATGAAAATTTATATAAAGTTTAGTCTTGCGTGGATGGGCATAGATTCTTACTGGAGGTCATTGGTTAGGTGAATTTGCATGCAGATGTTGGGTATGTTCATATGTTTAGTAAACAATCCATAGCATTCAATAGATTTTCAAAGGGGTCCATTATCCCTGAAAGTTTAAGAGCCAGTGAGGTAGAATAGAAATACTGAAGAGGTAACTCCAGTAAACACTTTCAGAGGAGGTAGTCAAAGGAAGAGGAACCTGAGGACTGGTAAGATGTATAAGAATCAGGGGAAAAAAAGAAAGAAGGATATGGGAGGAAAAACCGAAGCTATATTTTTGACCATCTAATTAAGATAAGAAATATCTACTTGGGATAAGTTAAATTTGAAACACTTTCTGAATATGACTGAGAGGTTATAGGGTCATCTCCATAGAGAGACTAATTGAAACCTTAAGAGTGGACAAGATGAAGAAAAATGTGAGAATGGAGCCTGAGGGCAAGTTACAGAAGCAGACAGAGGAAGTGTGGTCACAGAGCCCAGAGGACCCTGAGTGCGCATTATCGGAGGAGCCGAGGAAGAGACTGGTCATAAGGGATTGGTATTGAGTACATATATAGGACAAACAAAGCAGCCTGAAGACAGAGCTGTTGGCTTTGTTGACTTTCAACTCTCCCCCCAAAAACAGACGGTTCCAACATAATTTCATTGTGGTCACATTCCTGATGGTATTGGGTTGGCCAAAAAATTGTTACATATTTTTCCGTATGGTCCTTAGTTGTGTTTGGTTGTCTTTAACTTCATTGAAAACAATTTTGTTAGATTTTGTTGTGATAGTTTTTATATCAGTGTGCATTTATTTACTTATTAAAATATTTTATTTATTTATTTTTAGAGAGGGGAAGGAAGGGAGAAAGAGAGGGAGAGAAACATTAATGTGTGGTTGCCTCTCATGCACCCCCAACTGGGGACCTGGCCTGCAACCTAGGCATGTGCCCTGACTGGGAATCAAACCAGTGACTCAATCCACTGAGCCACACCAGCCAGGGCTGTCGGTGTGCATTTAAAAAAAACTTACCAAAATTGGTGAATTTTTGTGCAGCCATTTTAATATTGAAGATGGAAGAAGATAGGCAACATTTTCAGCGTAGTATTCTTTATTATTTTAAGAAAGGTAAAAAAGGCAAGTAAAACAAAAAAAGATTTGTGCAGTGCATGGAGAAGGTGCTGTGACTGATTTAACAAGTCAAAAGTGGTTTGTGAAGTTTCTTGGTACTATGGACATTTTGGCCAAATTATTCTTTGCTGTGGGGCTGTCTTATGCACTGGAAGATGTTTAGCAGCACCCCTGGCCTCTTCCCACTAGAAGCCAATAAAGGGAAATAGCCAACTTATTCAAAATGTCCAAATCAATAAAGTTATTGGTGAAAATGAAAAATGACTTTTTGGCCAGTCTATACAATATTCTCTTCTAGTAAGGTTTTTGTGATTACGACAAAGTAGTAGAACTACCATTTAGCACTTTCTGTTGTCGTTTTTTTTTTTTTTTTTTTTTTAAGAGAGGGGGAAGGGAGGGAGAAAGAGAGGGAAACATCAATGTGAGAGAGAAACACTGGTCTGTTGCCTCTTGCGTGGGCCCTGACCAGAGACCAAATCCGCAACCCAGGCATGTGTCCTGACCAGGAATCGAACTGGCGGTCTTTCACTTTGTGGGGTGACGCCCAACCCACTGAGCCACACAGGTCAGGGTTGTTGTTTTGTTTTTTTAAATATAAATTAATTAATCCTCATAACCACATTGCAAAGATGGTTACTTTGTAAGTGAGGAAATGGGACACTGAAAGGTTAACTTTCCCAAGGACACCCAGTTAGGAAGTGATACATCATCCCAGTCTGTCCGGTACCTAAGTGACACTTGACCAAAGATCAAAGTTGCCAAAATGCATGCTTTCAGTAACAGAATATAGCTATTGTCTGCTTTTACTTGTATGGCTATTTAGTCTTTTTGAAAACCTTTCATGCAAGGTCATTCACTCAAAACATTTATTGAGTACCCTTTTATGTGCCAGGATTCACATGGTCCCTGCCCTTTAGTAGCTCTTACTCCAAACAGTGGGGTGGAGTTGGGCAATAACACAGAGACTATACCAGAGGTATAAAGAAGGAATGTGTGAAGTTCTGTGACAGAAAAAGAAGGCCCGTGTGGCATGGGGCTGTCTTTGTATGGCTTCACAGACTTGAGCTGGGTATTGATGTATTACTAGGAGTTTGCATTGAGAAGTGCATTCTAGGTAGAGGAAATGTACATGCAAAGGCCTAGAAGTTTGACAACAGCACATCAGGTAAGGAAAACCACAAATTGTTTGGGATGGCAGGAAATAGGGTGCCTTAGGGAGAAAGCTGGAATTGAGACAGCTGGGATGGGCAGGGCCAAATCCTGAAGGACATTGTGTACTGAGGAGTTTGGACTTGATTTTATAGATAAGACCCACTAAAGGATAGCTCTCTTTCTCATCAAATTTTGTGATTGTGTTCCCCTTTGTCTGTTCTACGTTTTCTGCCCATTGTGCTATTCTTTTTTTTTCCTGATTATCCAGGGGTATTTTGAAATGTGTACGAACATGGTGGTTACATTGATTGTGGAATGTTAATGGCCTTTGGTGTGGGTGTGGTGGAGGTAGGCAGGCCATACAACTTGCAGTGCATGGTACAGTCCCACCACTAGGGGTGTACCATTAATAACATTTACTGAATACGAGGGGTATACTACTGGTATCTTGCTATGTCAAGAGACTAGTAGTACATCCCTCCAGTCCACCCCTGAGAGACTGTGGGCCTTATTCAAGTCCTGTCTTCCTTCCTCTAAGGCCCATCTACTCTATAAATTGACCTTATTACTCCCTGCCACACTGTTCCTGGAATTCAGCCCATATTTGCACCACCTGTTTGAAAAGCAGGATCAACAGTGGTATGTATCATCTATAAAAGCTTAAGACTTGGAAACACATCTGGATTCAGATTCTTAGTTTTCCTCGTTAACTGTTAATTTCTAATAAAGTAGTCTCTTGTACACTTTTTGGCGCTCCAAAATGTGAGGAGACCAACTTAAGTGAGCAACAGAAAATCTAGTGTTTCTGAACAGTTTTCGAGTGCAAATAAAGCTCAACAAAATTAATTTCGATATTTATAACATCCCCGATAATGTGCTATGATGGCTAGCTATAATGGATACACCATTTCCATTAATTTAATTGGTGTGTTCTCAGTTCTCAAGTATTTATAAAAATACTTTAATGAAAAACATCCAGGTTGGGTTTTCCCAGAACCATATATAAAATGTATTTGCCCCTTACATTAATGTACTTACTAAATTAAAACCTAGCTGATATGACAGCAAACATCCAGAGCTACTCCACTGTGTATACAGTATACTCACCCACTGATCTGCCTGACCCTGAGGTGCTGTTCATCCATTTTTACTTTTCTTGCCAACAGAATAAATGTTTTCCAAGGTCCCTCTGAGATTCTCAGTCTTAGGGCAGGCTCTGGGTTCTAACCTTATGGCCCATAGGATCTAGGAAGTGGTGTATAAGGGTGGAGGGTCTCCATGAGGTATTCTATGCCAACTAACATTTGTCACAAGCCTGACTTGTTTTAGGTGTCATGGTGTGAAATTCATTTTCATCCTCATCTTTCAGGGTTTTTTTTTTTTTTTGGTTTTTTTTTTTTTTCACTTTGTAGGTAAGGAAATCAGGTCTTTGGTAACTTGTCCAAGATTCACAGCCGATAAATACATAGCAGAACTGAAATTTGTTTAGACTCTCAAGTGTGTGATGTTTCTTTCTTTAACTACTATAGGTTTTCCTCTATTACATCAAATTACCTGGAAACATGCTTCCTACATACAGCCCTTATTCCTCCATTGGCACCAAATTTTAAAATGATGATTGTCATAGTTGACTTGAGCCTGTTGAAGGGGGAGGAGGAAAAACTGGATAACTAACTGGAAGGGCTGTTGGGTCAAAGCAGCTTAGTTTTTTTATCAGGAGGGTAGTGTTGATTTCTTCTCACTCCTACTCATCTCCAGTAGTCTTTTTGACTTTCAGTCATTTACTAACATTGTTAAGCAGGTACCTGATTTATGTGCTAGGTGGTAGGATCAAAGTGGTGAACAGAAGTGGTTTTTACTCTGGTACTTAGAGTCCAACAGGAAAGTAATAACATTTACTGAATATGATGAGGTGCAGAGAGTGCTACTGGAGAGTATAAAAGGTGGACTAAGGTAGTTTGATGAATAGTCTGGGAGGATTTCCTGGAGGAAGTAGTTTTAAGCTGGGACCTCAAAATGCTGGAGTGTTTCAAGTACTACCTTGTAGATAGTGTATGATGAAGATCAGGGGTCTTTCTCATGCTACCAAAGGAAAAGTAAGTGTAGTTTAAGCTTCAGGTAGGATTGCAACCAGGAACTAGAAAACAGATCAAGGCATCTACCTCTCTTCACTTTACATTTACAAAATCTTCCTGTACCCTGCATCTCTGTGCAACTGGGTGTTGTTTTGTTTTGTTTTGTTTTTGTTTGTTTTTTTGCCACTTCTCCATGCACTTATCATAAGAGAGCTGACCTAAGCTTCCCAAAGTATGTTTTCAGTTTCTGAATCTGATACCTAGAGGTAGAGAGTCTGATCCAGCTTGGGATAGTGTCCATTTCCAGTTAGCTGAGGCCCAAAGTGGGGTCATTTGATAAGACTGGACATTTTTAAGGCATGAGTAATGGAGGTTGGGTGGTCAGAAGATGTCTCCCATTGATTACTGGCTTAACAGGTTAAAATTCTTGGTGGTGCTGCCCCCACTTTCCTCCAGGCTAGAAGCATTCATTCCCTGCTATAGGGAAGTGGAGAAGAGTGAGTAATTAAGGCAGAAAGGCTTGGGGCTGCTTTTAGGGCTCTTCTGCCTTCCTGTCTCTGGCAATATGGGGGTGGCATCTTTAAACTTTATTTTTTATATATATATGTGTACATATATAACATGTAAGATATTTATATAATGCAGCCTAACAGTAAATGCTTAAGACCTCACCACCCAGGGAGTGACTGCTTGACTAGATTGACTGACGCCAGCATTCTGAAACCTGGCCACAGTCCTTACCCCACAATTCTATCTTCTTTCTTGGAATCTCTAGAGTGGAATGGGTATAAGCATGGGCTTTGATAGTGTATATGTGACTTGAACCTTGTTTTCCTCACCTGTAGTAAGGCGATAGTGATACACACCTCAGTGTTGTGAGGATTAAGTGAGACGTCTTGGTGAAGTGCTGACCACACAACCACACAACCTCTGGTTAATGCTCTGTTGTTATTCCCTTCAAGTAAATGGGCTTGGGAAGACCTGATCCTCCCTCCCCTCAATCTCTCAGAATATCCTGTTGGAGTGTAAAGTAGAATGTGCAGGAATAAAAATAATAGACTTGGGCTCACACAAGTTGCGTGTGGAGTTCCCATTGTATGACCTTGGACAACTCATTTTCATTCTTTGATCTAACAGTCAGAGAGCATCTTCTATGCCAGGCAGGTAGAGAGAATATGAAGACAGCAGCTCCTGCCAATTATCAGGGTCCTACAGTTTGCAGTTTGGACTTTAATCTGGATTAACAAGCTATTTTAAAATGCTCATTCCCCTTATAGGGTGAAGTCTCATTAACCCCTTTATACTAGACTGATTTTTTTTTTTAAAGTTAACTGAACAGCAGCAAAGTGAGGTGGTCTGTGGCTTTGTGCCTTTTATTTTAAAACAGCTATATGGTCATACTATAAAATTTATAAAAATTTTAAGTGTTCAGTTCAATAATTTTTTAGTAAATTTACATAATTGCACAACCATCCCCACAATCCAGTTTTAGAATGTTTCCATCATTCCAAAATTTCCTCTTGTCATTTGTAGTCACTCCCACTCCCACCCCCAGGCAGCCCTGATCTGCTCTGTTTTGCCAGTTCTAGAAATTTCGTGAAAATGGAATCATACAAGATACAGGGAGTTTTTTTGTATATGGTGTTTTCTTTACTTACAGTGTTTTGAGGCTTATTCATGTTGATGCTAGAATTAGTACCTTGTATCTTTTTGTCATCAAATAGTGATTAATTTGGATGGCTATACCAGATTATGGGCATTTGGAATGTTTCCAGTTTTTTCTCTGTCATGAATGGTGCTGCTATGAACATTCATTTGTTAGTTCTTTTGTGGACATAATGTTTTCATTTCTCTTTGGTACTTGGGAGTGAAGTTGCTGGGTCATAAGTGATGTGTGTGTGTTTTAGAGGGGGGTGGGGATGGTAAAATGATTTTACTTTTAACCATAATAAAACTAGATTAGCTTATTGAACAAATATAAATACCTTACATACTGGCTACTGTTTCAGGCACTGAGAATAGAGAGGTGAACAAACATAGTGTCTGCCCTAGAGAAGGGTTATTTTTCAGTGAAGATAAACTGTCACAGGTACTTAATGTTTCACTTGCTGATAAGTGCTATGAAGAAAGTTAAAATGGCCCTGGCCGGTGTGGTTCAGTGGATTGAATCCCTCAGTGGATTGAGTGCTGGCCTGCAAACCAAAGGATCATCGGTTCGATTCCCAGTCGGGGCATATCCCTGGGTTGTGGCCCAGGTCCCTGGCTGGGGGCGTGTAAGGAGGCAAACCAATGGATGTTTCTCTCTCACATCAATGTTTCTCTCCTTCCTCTCCCTCCTCTCTAGAAATAAATAAATATTTTTTTTAAAAAGAACTGGTAAATGTTTGTCCAGTGCCGTAGAATGTAATGCTTACCTATATATTGGAAAATATTTTGGCCTTACATGGTTTCTGACTTCACCAGGACAGGCTCTAGTATTTTCCTATTAAGATTCTAGCTAGCATTGGGCTGAGGTGTATTTTATTTACTCAAGGAAGTATCCATCACTTTCTATTTTGGTTGTTTTAACATAAAAGAGTGAATTTTGTCAAATGTATTTTCTGCCTCCATGGAGGTGATTGTATGATTTTTATCTCTTTAACATTATTAGTATGAGGATCATATGAATGGATTTCCTTATATTGAACCTCCTTTACCTTCTTGGAATTAATTCTGCCTAGTTATGTTGTATTCTTTTTTGTAATGTGCCTGTTGGATTCTGTTTGAAGGGTTTGTGTTGTTATACACAAGTGATGTTAGTGTGTAATATTTTTTTTCTCTGTAACCTTTGTCAGGTTTGGTGTTTACTGTTACACTTCGTAAAGTGAATTCAGAAATTTTCTTTCTTTTTCTGTGTTCTGAGATAGCATTGGGACTATACCCTATCTTTAAGTGATAGAATTTCTGTGTGACACCATTGGACTGGTGCTTTTTACGTTTCCTTCCATTTTTGTTTCTGTCTGATCTCTGCTGTCATTCTCTTTCCCCTCCAGGTGATTCTCCACAACCACCACCGTAACTACTGTTTACGCATTAAGCATCTTCATGTGTTATTCTCTTTACATGTGATTATTCTTAAACAGTATGGTACTTAATGTTTCCTGGTTTTGAATCTTATGTAAGTGGAATCATACTGTACTTATTCTGCAATTTTTTTACTCATTTTTTTGAACATAGTTATACATTTTCACTGCTTTATAAATATCATGTATAAATATACCACAATTTATCCATTCTAGCAGTAATGGACATTTTACTGTTTCTTGTTATTACAGTGATTCTGAGAATAACTTTGTACATCTCTCTTGATGTACAAGAGTTTCTTTAGACACATCCCCAAAAGTAGACTTGCTGGGTGGTAGGACACATGCATGTTCTCTAGGTAGTGCCTTGTTGTTTCCTAAGTAGTTTTGACAGTAAAGTTTTGTGCTATTATTCTTGTACACGTTTTGCTAAATTTATTCCTTAGTGCCTTACATTTGTTGTTGCTGTTGTAATTTGAATCTGTTTGTAGCTGGTTTATGGAAATGCATTAGTCTTCTATTGATTTTTTTTATGGCTCACAACCTAGCTGGAGCCTTATTCCATTATTTTGTGTTTAGAGTCTTTTTGGACAAGTATATCATCTGAAAATTTCAACAATTTTATTTCTTTGCATTACTTAGATTTCTTTTATCTCAAGAGCAGTGGTGATAGTGAGCATCAATGACTTGTTAAAAGAAAAGCTCTAATTGAATGAAGGGCTGTTAGTTTTAATGCAGTTTTCCTTATTAGGTTTTCTTTTTCAAATTTTTTCAGAGTTGTCAAAAAATGAATAAATAATTGGAGCCACTTTAAAATGGAGCCAGAGCTGACATGCCAGAAGAATTGCCTTGCAAGTTTTATGCCTCAAATCTTTGGAATGTTAAAACGGGGCAAAATAACCTTTGGACTGGGACTAAAGCAACCTTATACCCTGAAAGAAAACTATTTGCAATGATAAGAAAGTAGATACTATGACTGCTGGAAGGATGGATGACTTTGCGGACTAAAAATTAAAAACAAACATTTAGATTAGCATCACTGTATTATCAGCACCAATAGAAATGCCTTCTATTGATGTAATTGCTTCCCTTCCCTTTTGCATAAATAACCATTGCTTTTGTCTCCTAATTGGAACAGTTTGGGCTACTGCCAGAGTCTATGCCTCGGAATAGCTATTCTCATTGATCACATAAATGCTTGTTGCCTTTCACTTTTTTTAAAGGGCCTTTTATTTTAGGTTAGACCAGTTTGTTTTTCTTTTTATCCTGAATGACTGTTGAATTTCCACAGCTGTTTTTTTACTGCATCTGTAGACTTTTTGTGTGCTTTTTCTCCTTTAATCTGTTACAAATTTTAAATTACAGTAAGAAATTTTTCTGATACTGAAGCAGTTTTTCATTCCTTGATTAAGCCCAGCTTGGTCATGATGTATTATCAGCATCACATATTGCTGGAAATAATGCAAAGTGATAAAATTGTGGTAATTTGGTTTGTTAATAACTAATCAGGGTTTTATCATCATGTTTATAAGTGAAATTGGCCTGGCCCTGGCTGGTATGGCTCAGTGGATTGAGTGCCAGCCTGTGAATAGAAAGGTTGCTGGTTTGATTCCTGGTCAGGGCACTTTACTGGGTTGTGGGCCAGGTCCCCAGTTGGGGGTGTCTGAATGGCAACTGATTGATGGTTCTCTCCTTCTCTTCCCTCTCTCTGAAAAAATACATGAAATTGGCCTGTAATTTTTTCTTCATCATGTTCTCTGGTTTTGGTTTCAAAATTAGACCACTGTTATAAAATTAGTTGGGAAGTGTTTCTTCTTTTTCTATTTTGTTTGTAATTCTGTAAAATTAGAATGATTAATTCTTGGTAGATGATTAAGTTTGGTAGAACTTGCCTGTAAAGCAATCTGGACCTGGGTGGTTTTGTGTTTTGCTTTGTTTTGGTGTTTATTTATATTGGGAACATGTTAAATTACTGATTCAGATTCTTTTAAAAATGGTTATATGATTTTCCATTTTCTAATTCTTTTTGATAATTTAAATTTTTCTAGTAATTTGTTTCTTATTTCTACATTTATTGGAGCATCATTTTCTTGCCCCTTTTAATTTTACTTTGAAGTATTCAGACATGTGTAAATATGTATTGTTTAATGTTAAATACATGTAATTGTACAAATTATAAAATAGAACATTGTCACAACCTTACAGATGTGCTTTTTAGCCTCTTCTCTCTTTTTTAAAGGTTTTATTTATTTCCCTTTATAGAGAGGGGAAGGGAGGTGGAGAGAGAGGGAGAGAAACACCAATGTGTGGCTGTCCCTTGCGCTCCCCCCTTGGGGACCCAGCCCACAACCCAGGCATGTGCCCCAACCGGGAATAAAACTGGCGACCCTTTGGTTCACAGGCTGGCACTCAGTCCTCTGAGCCACACCAGCCAGGGCCCTCTCCTCTCTTTATTTTTTACTTTCATTCAATATAATATGCATACAGAAAAGTACAAATTGTGAGATTACAGCTTGATAAATTTTTGCAAACTAAGATATCCGATGTCCAGCTCCACAATCAGAACCCCAGTACCTCAGAGTCTCCCTTGTACTCCCAGTCATCATTTTCCAGAGGTAACCTCTACCCTGACATCTAACAGCACAGATTCATTTTGTTTTGTACTTCACATTAATAGAATCATGCTTGTTTTTTTGTATTTGGCTTTTCTTGTTCAACATCATGCTTGTGTGGTTGTGGATTGTTCACTCTTACTGTGCTATTAGTATTTTATGGTGTGACTGTACCACAAATTATCTACCCTGCTGTTAATACACATTTGGATTGTTCCCTCTTTTGGACCATTATGAATAGTGCCACCATGAACTTTCTAGTACATGTGTTTTGGTGAACGTGTGTTCACATTTCTGTTGCGTATACAGGTGTGGTCAAAAGTAAATTTACACTTGTGAGTATATGGAACACAGTTTATTCTTGTATTGTTACTTATTAATTATTTTATTATTTGTATTACAACTGTAAGTCTACTTTTACTCACTCCATGTATGTAGGAGCAGAATGGCTGCATCATGGTATGCTTAGGTTCCACTTTAGTGGATGTTACCAAACAGTTTTCTGAAGTGGTTAAATCTTTCACACCCAGCAGCTGTGTACAGTTCAGGCTGCTCCATATTTGCAGCACTTGGTATTTTTCTATCTTTGTTTGTAGCCATTCTGGTGGGTATGAATTGATACATACATTGTGGGTTTAGTTTGCATTTCCCTGAAGTATTTAGGATTTTGCAGATTTTTTTCTATTAGATTCCTGTCTTTTATTAAGTAATGGGAATCACGTATAGATCTTGGACATTAGTGTGTTTTTAGATTTACCGTATTTTTCAGACTATAAGACACACACCCCTCCCCATTTGGGAGGAAAATGGGGGTGCATCTTATAGTCCGAATATAGCTTTACATTTACTTTGGTGAAATATTACGTTATTTATGTTATTAAATATTTTACCACATTTTTTGCTTCAGATTTGTTTTTCCTATTTTCCTCTAAAACCTAGGTGCATCTTATGGTCTGAAAAATAAGGTATGTATTGGAAATGTCTTCTCCATTCTGAGAGTTGCCTTTTCATGCTCTTAATGGAATCTCTTTGATTTTATTTTATAATTTCTATTTTATAATTTAGTGAATTTCATCCTGTCATCTATTTTCTGCTGTCTAGATTGGCAGTGTTAGAAGAAGGGATATTCATGGGAGGAAACCCCAGTCAGTAAAGGAAGAAGGAGGCCTTTAGCTGTATTGCATGCACCTCTAGTGTCTCTGGAGCCATTGTACATGTGGTGAGATTACAGGTGGGAAGAATAGAGGGGGTCTTTCTTGCCCCTGTCTCAAGAGAAGAAAGCAAGGGTATTGTAGAAAGTACGGGTGCTGTAGAAAGATGCTGTGAAACCATGCCAAACTGGATGTGATGGATTTTTTTTGTCTGCTGGCCTTGGCTTCTGAGTCAAGGAGGAGGTAAGATAAGTCATCTGTCAAGAGTGCATTGCATGAAGGATCAGAGGCTTGGAAAGTTTGGAACAGCTGTTGTGTGCTTGAAAGTTAACTAGAGATGAATCAAAGGGCTGTTCCTACTTTTTTGAAAATGAGGACTTTTTTTCCTGCTGTATCCCTACCACCTAGTACACATTTCACACAGTAAGTGCTCAGCAAATATTTGTTGGATCAACCAAATACAATATCAATACATTTGGCTGGCTAGCTCTGTGCTGTCCTCATAGTTTTCACCTTCTTGTCATACTTGCATTCACTTCCCTATAATATTTGACTACCTGAATGAAGGAAGAAATAAGTTCCGCACATGTCTCATTTATCAATTTAAAAACTGCATTTAAAATCTCAGCTCTGGCACTAATAGCTTGGTGACTTAGAGCATGTCATTTAACTTCCTAGAGTTGTATGTTGTTTTTTTTTGTTTTGTTTTTTGTTTTTTTGTTTGTGGGTGTTTTTTTTTTTTTTTTTTTTTTTTTTTTTTTAAGAAAGATTTTATTTATTTTTAGACAGAGGGAAAGGGAGGGAGAAAAAGAGGGAGAGAAACATCAATGTGTGGTTGCCTCTCACACACCCTCTACTGGGGACCTTTGGTTCACAGTCTGTCGCTCAATCCACTGAGCCACATCTGCCAGGGCTCATTTCCCAGAGTATTATTCCAGTTTTTGAAACAGGGATCCTGTCTTTTGAATGTTGAAATGACTACATCAACTAAACTACTATGTAATTCTGAAAGCAATTTTTCTTACACCCCAATATAGGACTACAGAATAAAGCATTTAAATGAACAACTCAGGAGTATAGCTGGACACCTGTGTAAGTAGGTAACTTGTGGAACTTGTTTGGGGTTTTAAAATTATTTTTAAATTGTGGTAAAATGCACATGACATAAAAGTTACCATCTTAACCATTTTTAAAAAAATTGATTTTAGAGAGAAACATCAATTCGTTCCACTTAATTTGTACGTTCATTGGTTGCTTCTTGTATGTGCTATGACCAGAAATTGAACCCACAACCTTGGCATATCGGGATGATGCTCTAACCAACTACCTGACCATGACCTTAACCATCTTTGAGTGTACAATTATGTAAAGTGTATTCACATTATTATACAACAGACCTGTAGAACTTTTTAATTCTGTAAAACTGAAACCCTGTCTCCCTTAAACTCTCCATTCTCCCGTCCTCTCAGCCCCTGGAAAACAACCATTTTACTTTCTGTCCATGAATTTGACCACTCTGCGTACCTCATATCAAATAGGTATAATGTCCTCAAGGTTCATCTATGTTGTTGCAAATATAGGAATTCCTTCTTTGTGATAAGTGGACTTTAAGACTCTTTCTTTCTTTCTTTCTTTTTTTTAAGAGTTTATTTATTTATTTTAGAATGGGGTAGGGAGGGAGAAAGAGAGGGAAAGAAACATCAGCGTACAATTGCTTCTCATGTGCTCCTTGTTGGGAACCTGGCCTGCAACCCAGGCATGTGCCCTGGCTGGGAATTGAACTGGCAACCCTTAGGTTCACAGGCTGGCACTCAGTCCACTGAACCACAACAGCCAGGTCCCTGCTTTCATTATTTTCAGTTAGATACCCAGAATCAGAATTGCCAGATCATATGGTAATTCTATGTTTAATTTTTTCAAGAAACACCATACCATTGCTTTTTTTTTTAAAGTAGCTGCAGCATTTTACATTCCCAACAGTGCACAAGGGTTCCAATTTTTCTGTATCTGTGTGTGCGTGTAGAAAGAATCCTTTTGCATTCTTTTCTTCTTTATGTTTCCACATGCATTTTACTATCTTAAGTTATCAGGGTTTACTTTTCAGAGTCATTGTTTACTGTTTGGCATTGACTCGTAAAATCAATTTAGAAAATAATCATATTTAATTTTTTTAGCGTGGCCTATGTGTGTGTTGTCTTCTAGTTCTCTTCTCAGTTTTTTCTTTTCCTCCCTGTTATTTAACTTTGTTATTCTTCCCTATTCTGAGCCTCGTGGGTTTTTAACTCTGATTGGTAGGCACACTGCTCTTTCATTCTTGTCAATGATGTCCTTTGTTTTTGTTTTATTTCAAATTCAGAAAATATTACTTGATTATTTTCTTTCTTTTCTTTCTTTCTTTTTTTTTTTTTTGTTTAGGTTTTTATTTCTTTTTAGAGAGGAGGAGGGAGGGAGCGAGGGACAGAAACATCAATGTGTGGTTGTCTCTTAAGCACCCCTACTAGGGACCCAACCTGCAACCCAGGAATGTGCCCTGCCTGGGAATCGAACCAGTGACCCTTTGGTTTGCAGGCCTGTGCTCAATCCACTGAGCCACCCCAACCAGGGCCTCTTAGTGATTTTTTAAAAATATATTTTATTGATTATGCTCTTACAGTTGTCCCATTTCTCCCCCATCATTCCCCTCCACCCTGCACACCCCCTCCCACCCACATTCCCCCCTTTAATTCATGTCCATGTGTCATAAGTTCTTTAGCTTCTACATTTCCCACACTATTCTTGCCCTCCCCCTATTTTTTTACCCACTGTCTATACTACTTATTCTCTGTACCTTCCCCCCCACCCCGTTGCTGACCCTCCATGTGATCTCCATTTCTGTGTTTCTGTTCTTGTTGTAGTTGTTTTTTTAGTTTGCTTTTCTTTTAGGTGTGGTTGTTAGTATCTGTGAGTTTGCTGTCTTTTTACTGTCCTATTTTTTATCTTCTTTTTCTTAGATAAGTCCCTTTAACATCTCATAGAATAAGGGCTTGGTGATGATGAACTCTTTTAACGTGATCTTAGATGAGAAGCACTTTATCTTCCCTTCCATTCTAATGACAGCTTTTCTGGATAGAGCAATCTTGGATGTAGGTCCTTGCCTTTCATGACTTGGAATACTTCTTTCCAGCCCCTTCTTGCTTGGAAGGTCTCTTTTGAGAAATCAGCTGACAGTCTGATGGGAACTCCTTTGTAGGTGACTGTCCCCTTATCCCTTGCTGCTTCTACAATTCTCTGCTTCATTTTAAACTTGGCTAATGTAATGATGATGTGCCTTGGTGTGTTCCTCCTTGGGTCCACCTTCTTTGGGACTCTCTGAGCTTCCTGGACTTCCTGGAAGTCTATTTCCTTTGCCAGATTGAAGAAGTTCTCCTTTATTATTTTTTCAAATAAGTTTTCCACTTGTTGCTCTTCTTCCCCTTCTGGTACCCCTATAATTCGGATGTCCTGGAGTTTCCTAAGCCTCTCCTCATTTTTTTGAATTCTTGTTTCTTCATTCTTTTCTATTGGGTTGTTTCTTTCTTCCTTCTGGTCCTCTCCATTGATTTGAGTCCCAGTTTTCCTCCCATCACTATTGGTTCCCTGTGTTTTTCTTCATTTCACTTAGTGTAGCCTTCATTTGTTTCTCTAATTTGCAACCAAAATCAACCAATTCTGTGAGCATCCTGATCACCAGTACTTTGAACTGTGCATCTGGTAGGTTGGCTATCTCTTGGTTGCTTAGATGAATTGGCTCTGGGGCTTTGATCTGTTCTCCCGTTTGATTCATTTTTGTTTGTTTGTTTGTTTTGGTCTGGTCATGCATGTTACTGGTAGTGAGGGGCAGAGCCTTAGGTTTCACCAGGGCGGGACAGCCCAGTCGCTGGGTAGTGACGCTGTATGCGGGGGCAGGGTCCAAGAGGGAACAATGGAGCTTGCTCCGCTCTCTCGTATTTCAGTCCCTTCTGCTGCTTTCCGTAAGCAAATTGGGCCCTTCTGGTGCTGATTTCCATGTAGGTGGGCTCATGTACGTTCTAGGACCCTGTGGGTCTCTCCAACGAACTCTCCTGTGAGGCTGGGAGTCTCTCCCGGCACCTCAACCCCCACAAGTATTTTCAGTCGGTGTTTTTAGGTTTTATTTCCTGGCGCTAAGGCCCTGGGTTGTAAGGTCTGTCTCACTCCCCGTTTTCGCCTGGATTATCTGCGTGCGAATGTGGGACCGCCTGGTCAGCCAGCCCGCCTTGCATGGCCTCACTGGGTCTGCCTGTTGCCACCCCGCACCCGGGGTCCCCTAGCCGCCACCTGAACCCCTGGAGCTCCTGCGTGCCCAGGTCTGCCAACCTCCACTTTTTCCTGTGCAGCTCTGCCCCTCTTACTGGTCTGGATGAATGGTTGTCGGACTTCCGTACAGTTCAGTTTTCTGTTAGCTTTGATTGTTTTCTTGTTTCTAAATCTTTGTTGTCCTTAATTTTGGTTGTGCAAGGAGGCACAGTGTGTCCATCTACACCTCCATCTTGGCCGGAAGTCCTCTTGGTGATTTCTAAATAGTTAATCTTAACTCTTTCTGTGGACCACTATCATTGTAGATTAATTTTTTTTTTATGTTTTCCAGCTCTGATGGTTTCACCTGCGTTGTCTTCTATTTAACTGCCTGATTTCTGTCACTATTTTGTTATGAATTAATATCTTATAATTTACATTATGTTTGGTTTGTTCTTTTTTTCTTTTTTTAATTCCGTTTTTGCTATTCACGGATGTCTTTTTTGTTTTAATTTCTTTTGTAATATGTTATGGTCCTACAACATGTTCTCACCAGCATTCCCTTTACATAGAACACTTTAAATGTTTTTAGTGAGCTCGGTCGTGTCTTCATCTCCATTCTTACAGACTTTGTGTGCTAAGCCTGCTTTTTTTCCTCTCGTGGGTTTAGTAACCAATCCCAGCTCCTGGGTTGCCCTTTAAAATTTGCTTGCTGCGTTCCTTCAGTTGAGTTTATCTTTGTTCTTTGTTTATAACATGTTTCTTTATTTTGTTGGGTTTTGAAAGAGGAGGCATTCTATATCGTTTCTCACGTAAAACTTCCCAAAGTTCTGTTGAATATGACTTTCTGGGCACATTCTTGTGTAATGGAAAGAACACAGATTTCAGAGAAAAGACAAAGAGTTGATCCCATCCCTCTCATTGAGTGGCTTTGGCTAAGTCACTTAGACTCTATGGCAGGATGTGAACTCTTTTAAAGTTTTATATAGTTTTGGTATTCTTAAAAGTTAGCATAATTTCTATATGTAATAAAAATATAAGGAACATTAAAATAATGCATTTACAGTGATCAATAGAAAATTGATAAAATTTTTTAGATGATTTGATTATTACTTTTAAATGATAAAGTAAAACATAACATTGTCGGGGCTGAGGCCCTGGTAAAATTATTTTCTTCCAGGTAGCACTAACACTGTTTGTATTTGTATTGGATTTATGATGTGAGTTTGCACATACTTATTCTTCTAAATAACCCTGTATATGAGAGATAGTCTTTCCATTTTACAGAGAAATATACTGAGGTTCAGCAAGATTAAGATAATTGCCCAAGGTTATAAGCACAGAGTTGTGACAGTATGTAAGAACTTGAATTCAGATTTCAAGGACTTTCAGGATTAGAACTTTGTCTCTTAACCCAAAATAAGTTTTAAGGTTATTTTTTCATTATATGTCACTCTATCATTTCAGTAGGTTTTCTGGAATGAGTAAAAGGCATGAGTTTCAGCACTTGTCCTGGAAATCATGTAATTCTGAATCTGTTTTTTACTGTCAGTGTTGTGAGTTACCCGGGGGCAGCCACTGTCTCTGGCAGTACTTCTCTGTCTAGGTGTTTGATTGTAATTGGTAACAGATCTATTTATTGCTCAAGGGTAAAAGTGAGGGGAAAAGAAAAGGAATTGATTTGAGATAAGATTTCCACAGTAACTTGAGCCAAAAAAATTTGAGTAATTTCATAAAAAAATCATCATTCTGCTGGCCAATATCCCACGGAATTCTTGTAGATCTCTGAAGTCCTTTGGAGACTCTTTGTGTACACTGTCAGATAATTGAAATACAGAAACTCAGGCCATGACCTGTGGGATGAATTGGGAAGTCATCAAGAATCAAGGCGGTTCCTCCGTTGTGCTCTCTGGAGCAGCAGACCCAGTTTCTGAAGCTGTGTCTATTTCATATTCCTGTGCAAATTAACTGTGGGTATGTGGCCCATCCTAGCATTCTCAGCCCTCCAGACATTCCTGTACTAGCTTGGACTTTCAAGTGTCCTAGGGTCTCTCTGGCCCAGCTGCATTCTCTTCTCTCTGAGAAGAGAACCTAGTTGGCTCAGCTTAGTCTTTGGGTGGGTGCTCGCTGTGCTGGATGCTAACTTATCAGCCATGGTCAGGAGCAGTAGTCTCAAGGGGCACAGACAAGGTGAAGGAACACATTTCTCTGAGTAAATGTGATGTACGCTGGACAGGTACCCAAAAGGTGTCTGTCACAGAAAGTCACCTGGGCAACTCTGGGTGCTCACACTTTTCCCCCCTCCCCCTGACACCTTTTTAAAAAATTAATTTATTTTTAGAGAGAGGGGAAGGGAGGGAGAAAGAGAGGGAGACAAACATCAACGTGTGGCTGCCTCTCATGTGCCCACAACCCAGGCATGTGCCCTGACTGGGAATCGAATCAGCAACCCTTTGGTACACAGGCTGGCGCTCAGTCCACTGAGCCACACCAGCCAGGACTGGGTGCTTACACTTTTAAAAGCTCCCACAATGATTCTGATGCTTGCTCAGATTTGAAAATTGCTTTCCTCCAATACATGTAAGTCAGTCAGTCTTTATCCACATAAGAAAATAATGGAAGGGTAAATAAGAAACTAATAAAATGCTTATGGGATAGGGATAGATGAATACAGGGATGGGAGCAAGATACCTGTCTTTTGAAATAATATTTTTAGTCCTCTTAAAAATTTAAAGAAATGCTTTGGCCTAACAGTTAGAAAACAACACCCTCATTTAAAAATAATTGAAGATAATTGAGGTGTCACCCTGTTTCTGTTATTAATTTTTGGTATTAATTGTTCGAATGTAACTCATTTTTCCTTATCAGCATAATTCTGTAGAAGTCAACACTTGTAGGCCTGAGAAGAAGGGGATAGACTACAAAGGGAAAGTAAAAATTTTGTGTTCTCTCTCTGTTCTGTAGGGAGGGCTCTTCTACAATAGACCTAAAACCATGGGATACGTGCTGAGGACAAAGTGGGCTGTGAAGGTTTAGAACAATAATTCTCATTAGTTGTACATTAGAATCACCTGGGGTCCTTGGGTTGGGGGTGGGGGATCCCAGTGCCCAAACTATATCCTAGACTGACTCAGTCAGTTTCTGGATATGACTAAGCAATTTTTAAAAGCTTCACAGGTCATTGTGTTGTAGCCAAGTACTTTAAAACTGGGCATATATATCCTGTTTCTTCTCAGATTTTCACTCACTAATTTAGGCAGGCATCCATGGATCTTGTCTAAAAAAATTATTCTGGTATTTGCTGAATGATGATTTTTCTATTTCCCTCATTCCTTCCATATTTACTTATTGCAGTGCTTTTGTAAGAGAGCTGCCCCCTCTCTCCCCCATCTATTTATTCAGTTATTTATATCAATACGAACTCATGGGTATTTGTTTTATTCTATAGGTATCTCAGCTCCTTAACAGTTACATTTATACAGTCCTAAAATTACAATTGGCCCTTTGAAGGCAGCCGCGAGGCTGATGTGGCCCTTGATAAAAATGAGTTTGACACCCCTAAAATAGAGCTAGGAAAATAGATGTGTGTATACCAACCCACACTTACACACAGATCTTTATTTCTGTATCTATCTGTGTTTATGTTAAAAATGGGTTTATACTGATAATCTCTGATTCTAATCCAACACCATGTGGTTTATTTTAACCTTCCTTCCTTTTTATTTTTTTAAGATTTTATTTATTTTTGGAGAGACAGGAAAGGAGGGAGAAAGAGAGGGAGAGACATGTGATGTGTGATAGATACAGTGATCAGTTGCCTCTCTCACGCCCCCAGCTGAGGACCTGGCAGGCAACACAGGTATATGCCCTGACTGGGAATCCAACTGGCAGCCTTTTGGTCTGCAGGCTGGCTCTCAGTCCACTGAGCCACACTAGCCAGGGCTAGCCGTCTTCTTGTAATTCTTTCACCAACCTGGCTGTCATCTTCCATTTGTTTACATATTTATTCAGTCACATTCTGTACATAAAGTAGTTTCAGAATTGCTGACCAAATATCCTTGTGAGAAACAATTTTACCAACTGCATTACAAAATTTATCTGTAGTTCTTTGTCGTGTTAGCTTTACAGTATCCAGTTAAAATACTGTTTTCTTTTAATTTTTTAATTTATTTATTTTTAGAGAGGGAAAAATATCAGTGTGTAGTTGTGTCTTGTGTGCCTCGCACTGGGGACCCAGCCTGCAACCCAGGCATTCACCCCAGACTGGGAATCGAACCCGCAACCCTCGGATTTGCAGAACAACACTCAATCCACTAAAGCCACACCAGCAAGGGCAAAATACTGTTTTCTAAAGTTACTTAGGCTGGTTATATTACTCCTTTGATGTTAGGTCCATTCATTAGTGTTTGTGTTGCATTTGATAGTCTTCCCCCATCCTGGTTGGTTTTAATTATGCATTTAATTTGAGGGGTATATGATACATTAATGTGAGCTATACATAAGGGGTACTCAGAGAAGTATCACTTGCTCCTCATCCCTACCACCTTGTTCCCATTCTACCCTTAACCCCTTCACTGCCTACTCTCTACAGATAGCCAGTTTCTTTAGTTTCTGTCTTTATCTTTTCTGTATTTCTGTTGTCCGTGTAAGCAGATATATGTATATTTTGTTATTACCCCTTTTATTTGAAGAAGAACAGTATAAATCTTGTATTTTGGAAATCACTCCATAGTGGTGGTTAGAGATTTTTCTCATTTATTTTTACAGCTGCATAGTACTCCATCATATAGATGTACCATAGCTTATTCAGCCTCCCTCCAATGTATAGGCATTTATGTGGTTTCCAGTATTTTGCAATTACAGATAATCCTACAGTGAATAACCTTGTGCATATGTATTTTCATGTTGGTGTTTTTCTTCAAAGTAGATGGGGGTGGGATTGCTGGATCAAAAGATAAGTGCCCAGATACGTTAGGTGTGGCCAGATTGCCCTCCAGAAGGATTGTATAATGCATTCCCACCAGCAGTGTATGAGAGTTACTTGCATATGTTTTGAAACTTCACATAGATGTGAACGATTCTCAAATTTCATTCTTTTCCTTGCTTACTTCCTCTTCTGTAATGATGGTTTGCAAAAGAAAAAACTTTCACTGCAGAAACTTTTTAATGGGAAGAAGTAAAAATAGTTTCTCAGAGCTGACTGGAGATTTTCTTCCTGGCATTTTAGAGTTATAATTATATGTTACATCTTTCTACTTCACCTAGTTTAGCATCTGTTATGTAATATCTCGCCACCTGCTTAATTGTGCAGGCAGCTCTTCTGAGTTTAGGTAAAAATGTGTGCCTCAAGTTGAACCATTTTCCTCATCTTATTAGGGGGTCATTTTCCACATGTCTGCGGCAGGTGTTTAGTATTTCTAACAATGAGGCAGTTCATAAGAGACAAATTTCTTGACTACTTTACGTTTCAGTAATGAGGACAGTCATCTGAGCCTCTCCCCCTTGACCTGTTTGCATATAGCTTCAAAGGTGTGCTATGAAGTAGATCATCCTCTCCCTCCTGCCCTTTCTCCCCTGCACCTCCAACTTAAGACCCTCACCTTTATGGTTTTCCCAGTGTATTGATCCTGTCTGTCCTGGATTCTGTCTGGTGGCCTCTCCTGGGACCAGATTCTTACTTTCTCTCCATTCTTATTCTACAAGAACCCAACTTTATTTTGTCTAATGTTGCTCACAGCCTGAAGATATATGCCCCAGAAAATCACTTAATTGTCGTGATTGGCATCACTAAAAATACGTGGATACTAATTTCCACTGGTGTTCAACATGATCTTTGTTACTTGTCCTCATTCAGGTCCTTTTCTTACCCACCTTGTGTATGGTTTGCCTTCACATCTTCTGCCTTCAAACCTGCTTTCCCATACCTCCTTGACAGCACGTATTTGCCTCTAGTTTCAGGGGAGACAGATTTTGGCTCATCTTGAGGAAGATGATCTACATAGCCTTGTGAAGCACAACATTTTCTGTATCGTGATCATTATGATTATTTTTTTTTTTGTCATCACTCTTTGCCATCTTCAACTTCTTTTCAGCTGTCCTTTCAGAATCTGGGTCAATTATGAGCCTAACCTCAGTTCATCACTACCAAGAGAGCATGGCCAGTGAAGGTCCATTGACCCTTGTATGGTGTAGTGGCTGAGAACATGGGTTTTGGAGGTCAGCACACCTGGGTTTGAATCCTAGTTCTGTTAACTACTAGTTACATAACCATAAACAAGTTAATTGATTACTCCCCCCCATCTCAGTTTGTTCATCTATAAAACAGGGATTTATGGTTCGTAGGGTTCTGTTGAAGACAATATATAAGGATTTTTCTAAAGCTCTGTGCTAAGTGCTCAGTAAACTATGTCCTTATGATTAATGAGGTCCTTTCTCATTTTTTACTCTACTTCAGTTCCAGAGGTACATGGAGCTGCCTGTGCTGCTACCCTTGAATACTTGGCATCAGTGGAGACTTGATGCTCTTAATCTTTGTTGATTATCTCTAGCTGTTATTATAGCTCACTATTAGCCAGCCTGACCTGGACCTTTCCAAAATTCTTGCCCAATGAAGGTGAGAGGGAATAACTGAGGAGGAAGGAAATGTAGCGGAATGCTCAAAAGGTGATTAACCCATCTCCTTCATCAAGGTCTCTCATGACAAGTTCAGAGCACAGTTGAATTATAAAGGTCACTTCTAAGTGAACTGCTTTGGATTTGAGACTATCCATGGCAGAGAATACTGACTCTGACTTTGTGCTACCCTAGCATGCTTCAGATAAAACAGACTTTCTTGGTTGTGGGTTTTTAGGACAGTGATAGTCACAGTGCTAGATCCTGATAAGGAATCTTAGATCTAACACAATAGACCAACTTTTCCTATTCATAAGGAGAGAAGTGTTAAGTTTTTTATACTTCAAAAATAATGATTTGTGTACTTTGTGGAACCTTTACTGAGTCACTTGCTCCATGTCTTCATTTTTCTATGTTTCTCTCTATGCATACATATTCAGACACATAACTAAGGTGTGAGGGTTTCTTCCCATTCTCTTGTATAAATATTACATTCTGTTTGTTTGTTTTATTTTGTACTTCTAATGTTTGGTAGAAGCCTGACACAGAATAATGAAGCCTCCTCTATTTTGTAAGTTAGCCAACACTGTCTGAGCAGACATGTAGGGTAGAGCCAAGTTCGGACTAAAATTCAGACCTCCTGATTTGAGGTCTGATGTTACTTCCTTTTTTTAGAGTATCATGTGATAAATGTGGATAACAATAATAATAAAATTAATAAAAGTGGCTATATCACTTTTTTGGGGGGAAGGCCTAGTGTCCTAATGTCTTTCAGTCCTTACATCTGCTATTTCTGTACTCTTAACAACCCTTGAGCTTTTCTTTCTCTCTCTCTCTCTCTCTCTCTCTCTTTTTTTTTTGCTTCCCTCATTGTTGAGCCAAGCAAATGGTTGCTCAGAGATGTTAGATAACTCAGCAGTGTCTCAGCTAGTAAGGGATAAGGGCCAGAGTTTCAAATCATCTGACTGCTTGGCCCTGTTTTATTACTGAAGAGATTAAAGAATGCTTTATGTAGATAAACTTGTTCAAGCTCTGAGGTATCAGCACCTTTAGCAGAGAGGTTTTATGTGCGTTAATGACATCAGATTTTAAGCTATGATATTTATAGTTGGAGCATTGAATCTTAAAATACTTTAAAATTATAATGGTTTTAGAGCGAAAATGACTTTAAACTAGCTTTTGTTTGCTCACATAATTTTTTGCACCCCCTTAAAAAACCTTTGCACTGGCTTTCTTGGTTAGTAAATGATGAGAGAGAATCAAACTCAAGTAAGGAATGTATTTTCTTTTAAAGCAGTCATCTGTATTATCTACCTACTTATTTTTGGAACATTAATTTGGATCAGTCTAACTTACTTAGCATCTGAAGACAAGTTAATTTTTATCTGTGAAACGAAGTACTGTAGTTTTGTGTTCAGATAATTAAAGTTCACCCAAATGGGTAGCTTAGAGAACAGCTTAATAGCTTTCTCTAAGAATAACCCATTCACAGTTGATAGGTGGCATTTTAGTTGCTTAACACTGGGTACGGTATGTGGTGCTTGTGCATATCTACTTTATTTAAACAGATTTTATTTTCCACAAATATTATTGAGTCTCATCAGCTATGAAATGACTACAATGAGAGGGGGCGGGAGCTAGGGGGGAAATGTGAACATACAAAAATTTTTATATCAAAGCCTTAGAAAATGACTCTGGAAGGCTGGGCATTTATTCTAATAATACTGACATTGCTCAAAACTGATTTGGAACATTTCCCTTGCAGTTGCCTTCAATATGAGCATACAGGATGGGGCAAAAGTAGGTTTACAGATGTTTATATGAAAATAATACAGTAATTAATAAATAATACTATATGAATCGTAAAAAAAAATCAACCTCATAGCACAGCTTAGTTTTTTAAGATCACCTTTTGAGGCATTGTTTATTATTTTATTTTTTAAGATTTTATTTATTTATTTGAGAGGAGGGAAAGGAAGGGAGGGAAGGAGGGGGGGGGAGAGAAAGAAAGAAAGAAAAAGAAACGTTAATGTATGAGAGATACATCAATCGGCCTGCAACCCAGGCATGAGCCCTGGCCAGGAATTGAAACATTGACCTTTTGGTTCGCAGGCCAGCACTCAGTCCACTGAGCCACACCAGCCAGGGTAATTTATATATTTATTTTCAGAGTGAGGGAAAGGGAGGGAGAAAAAGGAGAGAAATGTTTATGTGCAAGAGAAACATCAATTGGTTGCCTCTCAGCACACCCCTAACTGGGGACCCAGCCTGCAACCCAGGCATGTGCCCTCACTGGGAATCAAACCTGTGACCTTTTGGTTTGCAGGCTGGTGCCCACTGAGCCACACCAGTCAGGGTGAGGCATTACTACATACAATAAAATAGCACCTTTTCTATATACATAGTTCAATGAATCTTGGCAAATGTATATATTTGTGTAACTGCTACCACAGTGAAGATACAGAACATTATATAATGCCAGAAAGTTCTCATGTCCCTTTGCATTCAGTCTTCCCCTCAGATAATTATGGATCAGCTCTCACTGTAGATCAGCTTCAACTTTTCTAGAATTTTATATAAATGGAATTAAAAAGTCTGTACTCTTTTTTGTGTCTGGCTTCTTTCACTTACCATGGCAGTTTTTCAAAATCATCCTTGTTGTTACATATATCATTACTTGTTTTCCTTTTTGTTGCTGAGTACTCTTCCATTGTATTGATGGCACGAAGTTTGTTTATCCTTCCCTTGAGGATGGATATTTTGGTTGTTCCATGTTTGTGACTATTATGAGTGAAGCTCCTACAAACATTTGTATACAAGTCTCTATGGATAATGTATTTTCATTTCTTGAGTAGATACTTAGGAGTGGAATTGCCAGGTTATGTGGTAAGTTTATGTATACCTTTTCAGACACTGCCAAACTTTTCCATTGCAACTCTGCTATTTTGCAGTTCCCACTGTGGAGTATGTGAGTTCAAGCTTTTCTACATCCTCAGCAGCAAGGATGGTCAGTCTTTTTTATTTTAACTATTCTCTAATGGGTATGTGGTTTTAATTAGCATTTCCCTTATGACTCACTAGTCCTCTTTTCATGTGTTTATTATCTCACAGAAGTGTCTGTAATCTTTGGCTTATTTTAAATATTGTGTTGTCTTCTTATTTTGAAGGTTGTAAGAGTTCTTTATATACTCTAAATATGAGTCCTACATATTGCAATTTTTTTTCCTCCAATCTGCACAGCTCATTTTCGGCCTCAATGGCATTATCTGGCCCATTCATCTATCTCATTATAAGATCCCACTCAGCACCTTTCATTTTCAGTCTTGCTAATTTCTTTATCACTCTTGTATACTCTAGGGGCTTTACTACTCACCTCAAAGGTGTGTTTGTTTCTATTTCTTCAATTATTTTACTGAGAGTGCTGGTTCATAGTGCCCTTTGGCGTGGGATGTTTAAAGGTCCTGCAGTGGGCGGCATAGTCTCACACAGTAACTGACCCGCTTGAACTGCCAGTTATGTGCTTGTTGTTTAGTCTAAGCCACTGCCATCTCTCACTATTGCAGTGCTTCAGATGGTTTCCTTTTTTTTACTTTTTCCTTTTTATGATTCATTCTTCATATCACAGCTGGAGAAATTATTTAAAAATATAAATTGGGCACTTCTAGTGCCCAGCTTAAAGTGGAAGTGCACTTAAGAGAAATCTTAAATTCTTAGTACAACTGCCGGGTTACTGCCTATTTCTTCAGGCTCATCCTGAGCCATTCTCCCTCTGCTTGGTACACTTCATCCATAAGGGCCTTCTTTTTGAGTCCACAAAGACTCAGGCCTAACCCCTCCCTGCTGGATAGAATACTTACCTTCTCTGCCGTCCTCAGTGTGGCTAATTCCTGCCCATCCTTCAGGTCTCTGTTTTAAATGACATTTCCTTAGAGAGGAAAAGCCTTCCCTAAGCCCCTAATTAAAGCAAGTTCTCTAGTTATCCATGATAACTAGTTATCCAAGCAAGTTATAGCATCTACTATAATTTATATATTTTGTAATAGATACTATGTTTCTCTATATTTTCCCATGTTGTATAAAGTTTATGAGAGCAGTAAGCTTTCTGTTTTTATACTGTTATATTTATAGCACTCAATACAATGTAGATGATTAATAAATACTTGATAAATAAAATTGATTTTAACATTTAAATGTTTTTAGAGTCATTTGGTATAACCTTCAAGATCCCAAACTGACATTTCTTTCTCTTGAATACAAACTTCTATACTAGTTTTCTGTCTGCCATTTCCACTGAATCTGTAAACTGACTCATAACAAAAGTTCTTTTTTTTTTTTTAATTAATCATGCTATTATAGTTGTCCTGATTTTTCCTCCTTAGCTTCCTTCCACCCAGCATCCCCCACTCCCTCAGAAAATCCCCCCACCACTGTTCATGTGCATGGGTCATGCACATAAGTTCTTTGGTGATTCCATTTCCTATACTGACGTTGGAAGCACAGGGCCTTTATTTCCTTCATGTGAATCATCCACAAGCATCCTTAGATCACTAAATCAGGAAGTTCAAGACTGTCCTTGTCCCTAGCGCCTGCCCCCCCGCGTCTTCATTAGTACCTCCCAAACTCAGGCTTGCCTTTAATGTTTGCAAGACCTGGATCAAGACTACAGTGGAGCTCCACAAATCAAACTAAGAAACATTAAATATGTATTCTCCCTTCCTACTGTGACCAGTAAACCTTAAAGACCAAGATCGGGTTCAAATAGAAAATTTTTGGCCTATTTAGTTTGTTGCCACCAGCTGAAAAAGAGCAAGCCTCTAACATAGCCCTCTTCTCTTCCCGGCCCCAGTGATCTCCATCGTGAGCTTGAACTTGGGTACATATACCTGGCCCGATATTGCAGGTGCAATACACACCCTGCAAATGCTGCCCCTACTGCACACACTGGAGGAGCATTCTGCTCTCAGAGCAGAGCCACTATGCAGGAGTGTTGGAAGTAGACTCAGGAGATGGGGCTTCTGGTTGTCATCTTATAAACCTTAGGAGGAGCATGGCTGGGTGAGGGCCAGTTGTTCCCATAATATTCTGCTCATTGTCTTTCCTTTGTTTTTAATCCTCACTCAAGAATATATTTACTGCTTTTTAGAGCGAGGGGAAGGAGGGGCAGAGAGAGAAAAAAAAAAAACAGCAATAGGTTGCACAGCTTCCATATGCACCATGACCAGGGATTTAACCCACAACCTTTTGGTGTGTGAGATGTTGCTCCAGCCAACTGAGCCACCTGGCTAGGGCTGTTCTGCTCATTTTCCTCTCCACGTGTTAGCTCTTGCATTTCTTGGTAGCCTTGCTCCTCTTTTGAAAGCCTGCTCATCCTTCAGGATGTAGTTTCTATAGGCCTCATCTTTTAATCCTGTCCTTAAAACCCTAATTTGAACTTAATCTACCCAGCTTCTCCTTGCGTTTCAGATGTACTTTACTATGATAAAGGCAGTTTCTGAAGAGTGGGATCATTATTTGTTTTTGCCACCAGTCCTAACATGAAGTCTCACAAATGGGAAGTGCTTGACAAGTGAGGTTTGAGTTCACCACAACTCTGGCATCACTCTCATGCTGTTGTGGTAACCCTATCAAAACAGGAAATGAAGTTAATTTAGCATGACTTGTTCATAAGTGACTCATTCTGGTTCCTCTTTCTTCATAAGTGATCACAAAGCATCTGTTAAATAATCTACTCCAGAATTTTGTGGGCTTCTAAGAACTTCCACATTTACTGGTCAGATACATTGCTGGAATTAGTCTGTTCCCAGCCACCCAGGCCCAGGAATAAACCACGCATCTAAGGAACCCTGGTTCCTTTTTTTAACTGCTCTTGGAAAAAGTAATTGAAATACTTTAAATACATGCAGTCTCTTTTACACGTACACTGTTTAATGTGTTTGACATATATTCCCATGAAACTATTGACAGAGTCAAGATAATGAACATACTCATCACCTCTGAAAGTTACCTAGTTTCCATTTATGTAGTCCCTCCCTCCCACCAGCCCTAGGCAACCGTACTGATCTGCTTTCTATCCTCATAGATTAATTTGCATTTTATATGAATGGAAGTACTTTGCTTTTGGTCTGGCTTCACTCGGTATAATTATTTTAGGGTTCATCTGTATTGTTTATATTAATAGTTCATTCTGTTTTGTTGACAAATAGTAGGAATCTGTTTTGAAAATTGAGTATACTCTCCTTGACCCCTTCCCATTCCCCTCAATTTATGGGTCTCAGTATAGAATTCACCTGGGGCTTGAGGCTGAATATATGTAAGGTGACTGTGTGGTGGTCTCAATAGCTTAGCTCGTCAAAGGGCAGAGTGTTGTTTGTAACGTTTCTATCCTGTCAGAATAGTCCTCAGTACATAGAAGATACTAACCCAAATCTGGGTAAAAGCTTCCCCCTTTATTCATGTATGTGTATGTGTTTATTTTAAATAATATACCCAGTGCCACTTGGAAAAATTATTCTCTCAGTTAGGAATGAGATTAAGATGTTTTGTACCTTTAGCCAATAAATGTTTATTTTTCTAATATTTTTTTATCAGTCAGGAACTCTAAAATAATTGTGTTTTCTCCTTTAAAGGGTATCCCAGTGGTCCACTAGTATTTATTTTCCTGTTTCTTTTTCTAATTAAAAAAATTTCAATATGTCTTAAACACATTCACATGGCTCCTTAATCCAAAAACAGTGTAGCCCTAACTGGTGTGGCTCAGTGGTTTGGTTGGATGTCGCCCCACAATCCAAAAGGTTGCTGGTTCAGTTCCAGGTCCCTAGTTGGGAGATAAGCAAACGGCAACTGATCAATGTTTCTTTCCCTTTCTTTCTCCCTCCCTTCTCCTCTCTCCAAAAATAAATAAGATCTTTAAAAAAAAAAAAAAGGCAATGTAAAAAGGAATACAATGAAATGCTTTCTTCCCCTATCTGTCCCACTCCAGCCTGCTTTCTGTCCCTCCCTCCACCACCACTCATATTACTTCCTTTTGTAACTTTCTAGACTTCCTTTATACAAATACAAGCAAATGTTAATATATATTTTATTTTCATTCTTTATTAGAAAAAAGAATAGTATCTACTGCTAAACCTTGCTTTTTTCCCCCATTGAATAGATCTTGAAGGGCTTTTCACAGCATTTCTTTTTTTTTTTCAGCTGCATAGTGCTCCACTGTATGGATACCCACTTCCTTTTGATAGACCTCTTTCTAAATTAAATGTTTTATTTTGAGATAATTGTAGAGTCACATGCAGTTATGAAAATAATACAGATACCTCAGTTTTCCCCATTGGTAACTTCTTGCATAATTATAGTATAATGCCATAGCTGGGAGATTGACACTGATAAATTTTACAGAGCTCATTCATGTATCACTAGTTTCATAAGCACTTATTTGATGTGTGTTCAGTTATGTGCAGTTTTATCACATATGTAAGTTCATGAAACCACTACTCATTCTTTTTTGACCCCTATTGAAATGTTTAGTTTCTTCCTTTTAAAAACTTTTTAAATTTTTTGGTGTAAAAAAAAAAGACGTAATATATATTTACCATTTTAGCCATTTAAGAGTATACAGTTGAGTAGTTCTCAGTATATTCACATTATTGTGCAACAGATTTGTAGAACTTTTCCATCTTGAGAGAATAAAACTGTACCCTTGAACACTATCTCCTCATTTTCCCATCTCCTCAGTCCTTGGTAACTACCATTCTACTTTCTGATTCTATGAGTTTGACAGCTTCAGATGCCACATATGAATGGGCTCATACAATATTTTCTTTTTGAGACTGGTTTATTTCACTTAGCATGTCCTCAGATTCATCCATGATGTAGCATGTGATAGAATTTCCTTTTTTAGGGTTGAATAATATTCGTGTGTGTGTGTGTGTGTGTGTGTACACCACATTTTTTATCTATCCATCAGTAGGCATTTGATTTGCTTCGCTTCTTGGCTTTTGTGAATAATGTTGTAGAGAACATCAGTGCACTAATGTCCTTCAAAATCCTGTTTTGAATTCTTTTGGATATGTACCCATAAGTGGGTTTGCTGGATTGTATGATAATTTTATGTTTAATTTTTTGAGGAACTTCCATAGCGTTTTTCATAGTGGCTGGGCCGTTTTACATTACCAACAATGCACAAGGATTCCAGCTTCTTCCACATCTACCGCTTTTTTTTTTTAAGTGGCAGTCCTTATGGGTGTGCAGTGATTGCTTATTGTGCTTCTAGTTTGCATTTCTCTAATTAATGATGTTAAAGCTCAACTTTTTAAATGCTTATTGGCCATTTGTGTGATGTCTTTGGAGGAATATCTATTTGACATGCCTTTTTAATGTCTCTTTTTAACTGAACCATTCTTGAGTTCCTAAGATTAACTGTTACTTAGATTTAATTGATTATTTTAATGTGTTATCAAATTATATTTACTTACTCACTTTTTGTGCTTGTAAATGAGATTATTCTTTACTTTTGACTTTTGTTCTTTGTCATCAATTACTTATTCTTTATTTTTAAATTTCTTTTTTATTATAATTGAAATACAATATTATATTAGTTTCAGGTGTACAGTATATTGATTCAGCAGTTCTGTACCTTACAAAGTGGTTACCATAATAAATTTAGTAACCGTTTAGTGTCATACCATACATAGTTATTACAATATTATTGACTCTGTGACCTATGCTGTACATTTCTTGACTTATTTTATAATAGTTTATTCTCTATATCTATGAATTTGTTTCTGATTCATTTTGTTCATTTGTTTGTTTTGTTGTTTCCATAGATAAAGTAAAATCATACAGTATTTGTCCTTCTCTGTCCAGCTTATTTCACTTAACACAATACTCTCTAGGACTATTCGTATTGTTGCCAAGGGCAAGATTTCACTCTTTTTTATAGCTTAGTAAATTCCACTCTATATACGTATCACAACTTCATCCATCTATTGATGGATACCTAGGTTGGTTCTATATCTTGGCTGTTGTAAACAGTGCTGTGGTGCAGTGAACATAGGGGTGCATATATCTTTTCAAAATATTGTTTTCATTATTTTTGGATAAATACCCAGACATGTATGGTAGTTGTATTTTTAATTTTTTTAATTTTTTTTTTTAGAGAGAGGTGAAGGGACGGAGAGAAACATCAGTCTGTTGCTTCTTGTACACATCCTGACCGGGGGGATCAAATCTGCAGCCTAGACATGTGCCGTGACCAGAATCAAGCCAGCGGCCTTTTGCTTTGCAGTCAGGGCATATTTTTAATTTTTTGAAAAATCTCCATACTGTTCTTTGGAGTGGCGCATTTAATTTACTGTCTCACCGGTGGTGCATGAGGTTTCCCTTTATTCCCACACCCTTGCCAATACTTATTGTCTTTTGGATAATATCCATTCTGACGGTATGAGGTGATATCTTATTGTGGGTTTGATTTGGATTACTCTAAGGATTACTGATACTGAACATCTTTTCATGCATCTGTTGGCCAATCTCTGTTTAGGTCCTTCACCAATTTTTTTTTTGTAACTAGGATCTATGTTTATTTGATGTTGAGTTGCATCAGTTAGTTCTGTGTGTTTTTTGGGTGTTAACCCTAATCATATATATCATTTGCAAATATCATATCCCATTCAATAAGTTGCCTTTTCATATTTTGGATGGTTTTCTTTTGCTATGCAAAAACTTTGCAGTTTGATGTAGTTTCATGAGATTTTTGTTGCTTTTGTTGCCTTTGCCCAAGGAGATGTATCTAAAAAAAAAGTATTGTTAAGATCAGCGTCAAAGAGTTTACTGCCTTCTTTCTCCTAGAGGTTTTATGGTTTCAGGTCTTATATATATAAGTCTTTAAACACATTTTGAGTTTATTTTTGTACGTATGTGGTATAAGAAAGTGGTCCAGCAGTTCCCTCCCATTTGGTAAATACTCTAGGGTTAATAACTGGATGTCCTTCTGGTATAGTCTAAGTGCCCTTTAAACCACCATTTATTCATTGTGCATCAGGGCAGGGAAGTCTGTACATAGGCCCTTGAGTGATTCTTTCCTCCTGCAGGACATTGCTTTGGGAATGTGGTTCCCATGGTACCATATCTCCTTCTCTCCTGCCTGTTTCTATATGGTCTCTCTCTCTGGTCCATTGTATGGAAGCTGTTCAGTCTGCCCTCATTTCTTCAGGGCTCATTGATCTGTCTGTAAGTGTAAATTTGATGTGTTTGTGGAAAGAGGTGAGTTCAGGGTCTTCCTATGCTGCCATTTTGGACTGGAAGTCTTTTTTTATTTACAATAATTATTCACATTACAGGGATGAGTTAGGAAACTCCTCATTCTCCTAACCTCGAACAGTTTATTTAACCTTGAATTTTTATTTTTGAAAAGAGCAAGTCCATTGGCTAAAAGAAAAATAGGATTATCTAAAATTAATCCACCCAAAGACAATGTATTTGCAGATTGGATTAAGATCCCAAACCGCAACCATAGGTTGTTTACAGAACTCACATTTAAAGCAAAAGCTGTAGCATGGCATTAGTTGGGAGAGGGGAGATAAGCAGATTAAGTTCTCAGAGAAAAAAAAGAAAATGGGGTTGATAACACCAGAGAGACTTTAAAACAAACACTGCATTGTCCTGACCAGTGTGGCTCAGTCAGTGGGCATTGTCCCACAAAGTGAAAGGTCACTGGTTTGATTCCTGGTCAGGGAACATGCCTGGGTTGCAGTTCTGTCTCCTGTTTGGGGCACGAAGAAAGGCAACAGGTCGATGTTTCTCATTCACTTCGATGTTTCTCTTTCTCTCTTTTTCCCTCTTTAAGACAGTATTAAGAGATACCAAATAATCTGTTGTAAAAGATATACCCAATAAAATACATTTGCCAGGTATCAGAACAATAAAAATATAAAATAAAACAGAAATTCAAGGAGAAATGAGCAAATACAGAGTTGTCGGGGAAGAGAATAAACTCTTTGTGATCAGTTGTGCGGCAGATAGTGTGAACCAAAAAGTCAGCAGAATGGAGTAGTAGAACAGATAAAAACAGACCCAGCTCCATAGATAGGGTCATACCTTCTTTTCAAGTGGGAACCAATGAGAATAATCTCATGCCTTCTCGCTTAAAACAGGTTTTTTATTTTATCACTGAGTATTGATACAATTGAACGGACGCACTGACCATAAACCCTCCCCCAACAGTCTTTTAAGATCCTCCCTCCCTCCCTCCATTCCTTCCTTCCTAACATCCATGTGAGAGAGAACATCAGTCGGTTGCACGCCCCCAAACAGGGACCTGGTCTGCAACCCAGGCTTGTGCTCTGACCAGAACCAAACTGGTGATCTTTTCGGTTTCCAGGATGATACCCAACCCACTGAGCCACACCAGTTAGGGCCACCTGAACAGTCTTGTTCTTAAAAACAAATTTATGGTCATGGCCGTGTCTGACTACCATGTCTCAGTAAAACCAGAGTTTTATAGTGTTGAGTTTAAACCAATCTTTTACAACTGTATTAACCAATGTTCCCTTTTGTTGAACTCATGCTCTATGATTTGAATTACCCGAAGACAGTTTTAATCTCTAAAATTACTTATTCCCAATAATGAATAAGCTTGTTTACGTATCCTTTTGCCTGCCTACCTGCAAATCAGTGGTTTGGGTGTTTATTCAGCAAATCAAGGCAAAATAAGATTCAAGTAATGATTCTTGTATTTAAGGAAATACATTTCATTTTAAAGTATTGGGGTTATCTATGTGCGCTATATTAATGGTATTGTGGGAGAATTGAAGCTGAGTAAGATGAGGTCCCTGCTATAGCAGAGTTTGTGATGGTCAAATACATCAAATAATTTTCAGAATAAGTAGACTGATAAATATCATTAAAGAAGCACAAACTAGAAATAAACTTATTTTACTGTTTTATACTTATAGCGCTTACCCTGAGGAAACAAGAAGTAATGTCTTAATTGTCAGTGTTATTTCATTGCTTCCATTAATGGACCAGATGTTGATATTTATTAATACAAAAAGCATCTGATAGAATACCAATCATAAAGGTGGAAGTAACATTCAAGATTCAAATTTATCATAAAATTAAATATACAGTATAATTATTGTTCCTGCTTGTGTTTCTGTTATATCAGACCTTTTAATGACAACTTGGAAAGAACTGGGCCTTTGTCGGGGTTGCAAAAGTGTTTTCTGAAGAGTATATGATAGGTTTGGTTATAAGACTACCCAGATATCTTGCTTAAATTTCTTCAGCGGGGTTGGGAGGAGAGAAAGAGTGGAGTCATTTTGCAAGTAAGACAAACAGTTGATATAAGCATTCAAGGTGTGTCCTCTTGGGTCCACTTTTGTTAGGAATGAAGATATGATTAATGGTCATTTGAATGTTTCTCCTGAGTCAGGGGAATCTAATACAATAGTAGAAAGTTATTTTGGAGGCAGAAATTATTACTCTCACCAGAATGCAGCTGTTGTTAAAAACAGTAGAAAAACGTTTTTTTGTGTGTGTGTGTGGCATAAATCCATGTTGCTGGGTTTATTAAAATGGCACTCACAGTTACCAGGGCCAGGCCCTCTGCTACATTGTTCCAGCTGCATCTTCCCTAGCCAGGGGCCTTTTTGTGGATAATACACATGCTGCCTTCACATGTATTATGCAAGTATTTAACCAGAGTGGTAAACACTTAATACTTTATCAGTTTGCATTCTTTCTACCAAGATAATTCTGAGGACTGTTTTTAATGCAATCTCTTCCTTCCTCCTTTTCCTTTCTTTAGCTCTGCATATGACAATGTCAACAAAGTTCGAGTAGCTATCAAGAAAATCAGTCCTTTTGAGCACCAGACCTACTGCCAGAGAACCCTGAGGGAGATAAAAATCTTACTTCGCTTCAGACACGAGAACATCATTGGTATCAATGATATCATTCGAGCGCCAACCATTGAGCAAATGAAAGATGTGTATCCTTTGCAAACAGTGGACTCCACTGCTTGGTCACTGTGTTGACTAAATGTAATTTGAAATGTTATGGATTTACCAGAGTAAAAGGGAAGTATATAAAGCACATTTAAGGGGACATTGTAATATGTTTGCCATTTACTGTCATACTCACATTGTGTAAAATTTTTCTCTGAATCATTTTATCAGTTCTATTTTTAGTATCTTTTTAACAAATCCAGTGTTCTTTCTTGTCAATTTCAGTAAAGATTTCCTTTAAATGTGGTAATGCCATTTCCAGTCATGCTTTGTCCAGATGCAGCTTCAAGATACGGTTTGTTTTTATGGTGAAAGGGAGAGGAAAGAATCATAGACTAAGATGGACAGGATATAAGAAAGAGAGAGTACCCTGGATATCACCTGATCAAATCCAGGCTGTTCTAATCTTAGTCATTTTACCTTTAGGTCTCAGCTTTCTTATCTTTAAAATTAAGATACTAACCCTCATTATCTTTAAGGTAATTCACCTCTAAATTATGTTACTATGACAAATATTTAGAAATCTGGACTAAGCAGGTCCAGAGGATGCTGCCTGAGTAAAGATTACATTTGAAAGATAAAGATACTAAATGTACTGAAGAGGATCTGCCAGAAAGAAACTTAACAGTTTTGGTTAGTGCAGCATTCCTACCAGTTCACTTAATTTGCATTCTGCCTCTCCAGGGAGAGGTAGTTCACTATCTCTAGGCAGCCCTTTCCATTTTTAAATACATATGTTACTAAGTTGCAGTGATATTTTAAGTGAAAAGCCTCCTGCCCCTGCCCCTACCACCTGTTGTCCTGCTTTACCTTTTAAAAATCAAATCTTGATTTCAGATGACAAGGTCTTAGGTCGGTTTCAGTTAAATCCCATCCTGTGTCTCATCTACCATGGATATAGAAGAGACATACAATAATATTAACACAAATGAATAAAAGAAATTAAAGCATTGCTAATGAAATAATATTATGGTGAAGTTAAAAGCTAAAGGCTTTTTTAATTTAACATCTGAGAAAGAAGTTAGTCATAGCTAAAATTCTAGATGCTTAGATAACATGGCAAGAAAGCAAGAGGAGCAAAACTAGCATAAGATCTTTCTTGGTATGACTTCCTCATAATTATTTATTTAAGATCTTCACATTAATTGAAGAGTCAAGTAGATAGACTGAGGGTTGAATTTAATAGCAGTGTGCTTTAGGCCTGTATTTCCAAAACTTTTATGGTTGATTTTTAAAAAGACGATAACAAGAAGGGAGAAGGTAAAAGACTAGTGACATTACAAGTTGTTGCTGGTCCAAAGAAAGGAGAGTGTATGTGATACTTCCTGGTACTGCCCAGCCAGCTCTTTCCAGAAAAGCCTTGGAGGGGCTTTTTGATGGTAGACAACTTGGAGAACAGAAAGGTTAGGGTTTCAAGATTGGCCAGTGTTTTCATAACAGCCGGTTTCAGGTCTTAGTCTAGGCCAGTAATGGGTCGTATCAAACAGGTATAATGCCTGTTGGTCTCACAGGACCTCATAAGGAGTTCACTATTTCAGATTCCTTCCATAAAGAAATGCCGAGACTTGCGGCCAAGATGGAGGCGTAGCAGGGACATGCTGTGCCTCCTCTCACAACCAAGATTAAGGACAACAAAAATATAGAACCAAAAAAAAAAAAGAAAGAAAGGACAACCAGGACAGAGAGAAAATTGAATTGTGCAGGAGTATGACAACAACAATTCACCCAGACCGGTAAGAGGGGCGAAGTCTGCAGTGGGATAAGCCGGTGGTGGTCCTGGGCACGCAGTTATTCCAGGCGCACAGGTGGCGGCGTTGCCAAACACGGGAGGCCAAGCGGGGTGCACAAGGCGGCGGACCGCAGACACACATTCCCACACAGATAAACCAGGCAAAAATGGGCAGCAAGACAGACCGCAACACAGGGCCCCAGTGCCGGAAAGTGAAGCCTAAAAGCACCCATTGAAAATACTTGTAGAGGCTGAGGTGCCGAGAGGAAGTCCCAGCCTCACAGGAGAGTTTGTTGGGGAGACCCATGGGGTCCTAAAGTGTCCACAGCGCGCCCCCCCCCCCCCCCC